>CM077171.1:20092405-20337405 GCA_039654105.1 Coreius guichenoti
AAGTAGCCTATAAATATTTATAAAATCATGTCTACTTTTACAAATGCAAAGAATTAAATGTGTCTTGATCTGACGCATTGGGCAAACAACTGAAATCAATGGAGTACCCTGCGCGTCGAAAAATTACGCTAAAGGGGTACACTAAAGGGGTCCTGACCAAGCGTTAATATGCACGAGTTGGGTGTGAGAACGTGTTGGTTTACTACGTCAACAGCGTATGAGACACAAATGAAAAAGAATAGTTGAATAAAGTTATTTTTTATTTGCTGAAATAGCTTATATAATATAAATATAAAAAAATAATAAAAGTTTTATTTCAGCTAGTTACCAATGCTAGATGTACTAAAATAACTAAAACTGCTATAAGCTCGCGTCAGCTGACTGTCAGCTGATCACGTCTACCTATAGGAATACGATGCCTATCACGGCATGCATATATATATAAGCTCCTTCAGTATTATCAGCTGCTATCGCGTTTCTCCGGAGCTAATTAATGGCGAATTCAGAGGGTGAAACCACATCATCTCACTAGGAATTGTGCAATCTGGATTTAGCTAGAGGAATTCGTTTTTCACATGGATTTCACCTCAGATTCATTCAAGTTAGCTAACTTGAACACGTGATTCGCTGCATTGATTGTAAACTGCCTGATCTGGAAGTGACGGAGTTGGCATTGCTACTTACATCGTGCATTGTTTACATGGACTCGCACTAATTAACTGAACCAAGAACAATTCAGATGAAAACTGCACTCACCGCATTAAGAAGGATGTCAAGAGAAGATCAAACATCCACCACACGTCACTGCTGGCATATTTCACTCTTCATTCATCCCTGAATACTTAATGAAGCTAAGCTCCTTTTTAATGCTGTTGGCAACTGCTCGTTGCTAAGGCCATCCATGTTGCTTCGGGTTCTAGTTATTTTCAGTAATTGCTTGTGCCAGGTTTATGCGATCATATTGGCAAATGTGCGTTAAAACTGTTGTCATTGGCAACTTGCTTTTGTTGTGGCGCTTTATACTGCACACAGATCAATCAGCTTGCAGTGAGGGACAGGAATATCGATTCATTTCTGCTGTGGTGCAGCTCTAAAAAGACAATAGTAAACAGTCATTGTCAGCTCAGCGTTGATTCGTTTTAAAGTTATATTGGAAACGTGTGTTCTTAAAGCTGTAACGTTAGTGCTATTGGAAACACGCTTGTTCTTAAAGCTGAAGTGCTACTGGAAACACGCTGTTCTTAAAGCTGTAGTGTTATTGGAAACACGCTTGTTCTTAAAGCTGAAGTGCTATTTGAAACACGCTTGTTCTTAAGCCGTAGTGCTATTGGAAACACGCTTGTTCTTAAAGCTGCAGTGTTATCAGAAACATGCTTGTTCTAAAGCCTTAGTGCTATGGGAAACACGCTTGTTCTTCAAGCTATAGTCGCTGTTGGAATCGCTTGTTCTTTGCTATAGTTGCTATTGGAAACATGCTCATCTTAAGCTATAGTTGCTATTGGGAACACGATTACATTGCAACATGCTGTGTTAACGTTAGCAACATGCTCATGGCTTAAAACCATCTAGAGTATTGGTAACACGCTTGTGCTTGAATACACAGTAGGTACGTTTCACCGCAGAAGTCTCTTATTCAACACAACATCGTAGCTTGATGATTCTGTGAAGGAGTGTGGAGCCATAGGAGTCGTCGTCTTCTCCTCCACAGCCGATGGAATGACCCGACAGGAGCAGAATCATGATCATGAATGAGGAAGCACACTATTGCTAGCTGCACGTTGCATCTAACTTGGAGCCGTTGCTGCAGGGTGTATGTTTCCCCGACCAGACTACCACTAGCTTAATACTAGTTCTGTGATTTACAACATGCTTCTTGTATTGTTGTCGCTAGTCAGAACTGTTGCTGCAGGGTGTATGCTTCCCCGAACGGACTAGTTTTAATACTAGTTCTGTGATTACAACATGCTTGTTGTATCAAATTTTGCTGCCACTAGGGGTGTAAGCTTCCCCAATACAGCCCATAAGATTGGATCTACAGTGCTCAACATTTGCCGCTAACATCAGGATGAATTAACCAGTCTACAGGAGTTTACTGTCAACCAAGTATAACAAGGATGATATCATTGACGAGACGCAGTGAGCGGACCACTTCGCTGGTTGGAATGGTGGATTTCTCTTGACTTCAACATGTTGGAAACATTTGGGATAATGCGGGTGCACGTTTAACAATATATACTTCGTTCTAGTGATTCTGAATTATGCAATTCTAGATATTCATGCCTATATCTAGGTATCAGCATCTCGTTGTTGCATTAAAACCATCCTGCTTTTATTAGTGACATGTTGTTGCCTAAGTCTGTGTGAACTGGAAGTTGTCACCGATGTTACTTCAGTATTATGATGTATTTACAAGTGAAGAGGATATTTGAAGAGGAAATCTCCATCTCTCATCTCTAGCTCACAGCAGTTGTTGTTGCAGGGGCGCAGTTAAGGATGTTTTGCTCAGTGGTCATCTGACGTGAAAGGAACACCATTCCAGAAGGGAAGACATCTTCACATTTTGAGCAAAGATTATTAAAGACCGCTTGCACGGATGAAGGTTTACCACAAGACTACAGCCAACAGGCATGCACATCTGCACCTGCATGAGAGGAATAATGGTCCACACTAGCAGGTGGTGGTAGCATTCATCACTCAAGAATTGGAACTTGGACTGCTGATATACAGCCATAAGCAAGCAGTGCCTGATTCATTTTGATAACGCAATCTTCACTTTCTTTATTCCAGATGGCATATCATTCATGGAAAAATGCAGTGTTGCTTAAGCTTCAGGTATTGGCAACATGCTTGTTGCTATGGCTTATGCAGGTAGTGGCAATATACTCGTTTAGGTCATCTGGGTAAGGGCAACATGCTTGTTGCTTAAGGCTTTCTGATATTATTGGCAGCATGCTTGTGGCTTTTTTCATCAGTTGTGATTGGGGGATATCAGCATTGGTTTTGTTTTGGGGGTTTATCACTGCTCTCCCTGCTCTTATCCATGCTAGGCTGCATGGATGCGCAGGGAGTTCTTGCCCAGAACAGAACCATACCGCCAATCTAAACTATATGCTAATTGTCTATCATTTTTGACAATAGTGATCCTGACAGAAATATATATATTTTAAAAAACTAATAACAAAAACACAGCCCAATCAAAAAATCAACTACATTTAAAATGAAAAATATTAAAATAAAAACAAATTCAAAATATTAAAAACAACTAGCCTATAATAGTAAATCAGTGATCCTAAAATAAGAATGGTCTTAAGAACAACTTAACACTGTGTGTTCAAGAACATTTTATTCTTTGCTATATCTTCACACACACCTCATCCTTTTCTCTTATAGTTTGCTTAATTAGGAGAAGTTTCTTGATGAGTTCCAGTCTGCTGAGAATGCAGAGTATTAGGAGATAACGCAGTTAGCATAGCGAAGTTAATTTTTTTTAATGATGTCTGTGTGTACCTAGCCCACAGTGATCACCACTACTTTATTACTGTGTCTGCTGACGTCTAACTATAAAATAGGTGCTATTATAAACACTTCTTGCTGACGCATTAAAAACAAAGAAAGCTCCATGTGCAGTCCAGTAACATGGATGTTTTGATGATTTTAAACCTAGGTCAAAAGATAAGTTACTCGCTACTAATTCAGCCTTCACATGCTTTCAGAATTATCGTATATATGAGTTTCCTAGTTAAAAATTGGACATGAACGTCCTCTCAAGTCGAGCTTGGGGATCATTTTGATACCCAAGTTCCTGACTTGGGCAGGCCATTAACTTTAAACATGGCAGAGGGGAGAACGAGCAGCAAACAATCAGTTCTCATTATCAACGTGCTGGCTGCAGGAGAAATGGGCAGGAATAAAGATCAGAGTCAGCAGTCCGGTCAGCAGTGGTGAGAATTTACCAACAGTGGTCCGACAAGAGACAAACCACAATCCGGTGACAGGGTGTTGGGCGCCAAGGCTCATCAATGCACGAGGGCAACAAAGGCTACCCAGGTGAAAAAGACATACTATTAAATGTATTAAAAATGTACTTGAGTATGTTTTAGTACAATACAAATAAAATATAAACATACTACTTGAATTCCAAGTGCATTTTTAATACATTTAATAGTACGTCATTTTCACCTGGGCTTTGTTTTCCAGTAACTTTTATTCAATGATGTCATATTCATAGTGTACTTTTCAGTAATACAGGTATAACTGAAATGTTCTACAAGTTGATGAAAATAGCTCTGCCGTAGCATTTCACTGATCTTTCATTTATTATAATGTATTTGTCAAGACATTATGTATGCTGCTGCTTTTTTAATGTACTCTAGGAATTTATTTTGTAATGTATACAATGATATAGTCCATTAAAGTTTTCTAGATTTCAAAGTGTGTACGTGTCTTAACATTTATATTTAATGATTTTGCACTTTTTATACCATTTTGAATACTGAAAAAAACTGCTTTATAATATACTAGTAGTGTAATACTAATGCTTTTTTAATTAACTGAAATGCTATTGTTCTTGAAGCACATTAAAATTAATTAAAAATATATTTAAAATTAATTTTAAAGAAATACATTTAAGTTGCACTAAATGCACTTAAAGTTGTTCCATTTTTAGCACAATTTAATATATTAAAATGTATTGCAAATAGCTTAAAATTTATCTTAAGCATATCTTGAAATGCACTTAATATACTTAAAGTTGTTTTAAAATAATACATTTAATATGCATTTAGTATAGTATAATTTAAATATATTAAGTATGTCCAAAAAAGCACTATTTAAATATATTTCCTTTTACTTGGGTATCCCGTCTTGTAGAGTCCATCCCTCTGTGGGTCAGTGCATTTGGCAGGTGGTAGTCTCAGCTTCAAACGTCACACCCACGCACCATTGGCTGAACGTCTGATGCATTTAACACACAAAATGGGAAACACTTCAGGAGTTTCAAAGTCGTCATTTGATTGGTTGAATAGTACAGTATTTCCAAGAGAGGTGTGTTTCGTGTTCTTTAACGGTCCACCTGGGAACAAAAGCCGCCATGACGCCAAACCCCGTTCATGGAAGAATCAACTTAATGCTGGATTTTCAGAAGTACGTGAAGTTTGCGGCTCTATTGTTGCAGTAAACTTGCACAACGTTCTTGAATGAATAATTTATTAGATGCACGTCGGTCTGTTATCATAGGGACATCGACTTCACATTTCCACACACCTAAACATGACGTGGAACAAAACGAACTGTGTTGCTTTACATGTCGGTCAGACGTCCTCTTGGCCATGTCTTGGCCAATGAAAGCTGCGATGGAGTCCAGACCCAGTCTGGCTACACGAGACTAGGCAGGTGGTCATAATGTTTTAGCTCATCAGTCTATGTAGATAATATATAAAGGTGGTCATTTGTTGTAGCTTGACAAATAGATACCAAAATGATAGACACTTTATAACATAGATTCAGTAGCGAGTAACCTATAACATGTTTACAATCATCAAAACCTCAATAACTGTGTCCCATTCTTCAAAACCTGCTAAATACTTAATTATCTGGTGTTCATAGCATAGAGAATTTTAAATGTGTGTGTATATTCATTATATGGACATACAAATGGTACATGGTAGATTAATTTTTAAAACACTTCAAATGGTGAGTATCCCCCTACATGGAACTTAAACCCCTGATGATTTCAATAGGCTACAAACACCATCTTAATGTTTTTTTATGTCCTCCAAAAACAACAAGCACAGATGGTGCTTTCCAAGACACATTGAGAGACATGCTGCTTGTGTGATAGGACTAAATGACTTGTTCATCTTTAAATTTTCAATCACATCATGGTTGAGATAAGCCTCCAGAAACACCTGTGAGCTTCGCGGTAGCGCCAGAAACGTATTTGTACGGGTTATGTTTCCACCAGCATCCTAATGATTTGCTCTTTATCAATTTTGCACTGAGATTGCGCATTCTGTGCTGTGATGTAGGCTGAGCTCATTTCAATTTTGTCACGGATAATGGTGCTACACTTTCTGCTGTAAAATTTCAAACATCCATCAAACTCCCCCCTACGATATCGTACTTGACAAGGCATTTAAAAACAAAAACACTTTACAATCTGAAGTGGGGGACCACTGGCATAGTGGTGGAGCTCTTGTGGCTGTGCTAGCCAGCGGGCTGCAAAACCACATTCTCCATGTGCCGTTCTCCATATTAATGCATTTTTGTCATAATCCAAGATCATGCTGATCACTGTTGACATTTCATTACGTTTTTTTAGATGACTCTCAATTTGCAGCGTTGCAGCTGAAATAAGCAACTGTGCAAAATACACCAACAATGAGGACCTGTTTTTGGCACAGCCATGTGAACATGCCTAAGTCATAAGATAATATTTACTCATCAGCTTCACACTACACTGTAAACCCTAACGCTCAAAATACTTAATTGGTTTGAGTAGGACAGACTTAAGTTAAACAAATTAGTTTAGTTAAATTAACTGTTATGAGTATTTAGAAGTTTCTTTTTCTTTTGAGTTCACAGAACTGATATATTTCAAGTAAACTGGACTGTTTCATTGTTTTGAGTTGTTTGAACTCATTTACTTTAATTTAGATGAACTTAAGTTTAACTGAAACTGGGCTGGGATTTTTTTATTTTCCAGCATGCTTTCCCCATGGCACTCGAAAGGGAGAGTAAATGCTAAAATTAAGTGTCATATAATGTTTTGTATAAGATTAATGGTAAGGGAGATTTATAAGGAATTAATGTGATTTATTATGCTAATTTAGAAGAGTTTCTGTTAATGTGGGTTTTTGGAGAGTTACTAAAAAGTGGCGCATGCTGCTTGGTTTGAGAGCAGGTAAGTTACAAGTTGCTGTACTCATTCAGTAAGTGCTATACCGTGCTATTGTTAACATGTTAGTAAATTAGCAAGTTGCCATTTTCTGAATTAGTTTGTTATAGCTAGCAAAATATTTCTTAACCTAAAAAAATCTCATTCAACTTTTTGAGTTCTGACAACTTATTAGGGTTTACAGTGAAGTAAATAACTCATTTGATTTAAAAAATTTAATTAACTAAATATTTTTATCATATCATTTATCATTTATTTTAAATAATTGCTATCAAAATGTATGAGTTAGCTAACTCAGAACTTAAGAGCAATTAACATGCATGAGTACTACAAACTCAAAACTTGATAGTTCTGCTTACTTAAAATTGGGAACATCATAACTAAAAAAAAATTGATGTAACTGATTACCTCAAATTTTTTGTTAGCCCAACTTATTCGGGTTTACAGTGTACCAGAGAGAATATGATTTCTATTATTCATACAGTAACAAGCATTTCATGCTGATATGTATGCGTGATGGAATAGATTTTCAGAGAGATTTTTTTCAATACATGTGCAAATGCAAAAGTTTGAGTGGATCGTCACTACTCCAAGTTTGAGTGAATTAGACCCAGTAATCCATTCACCACAGACTGGAGCAGTAATGGAATGGAAGGAGGGCACCGCTGAGCATGTTTCATGAACTGACACTAATGGATTCTCTGTTTGCATTTAACAAACGCTGCTTGAAATATGAATTAACCCTATTCCAAATATTTTGCAGAATTAAACAATAAGACAAATAATTACAAGCTATGGTTTTCTGAAACACAATAACAGGTGTACAATTCTGATAAGACATTCTAAGCAAGTCGACAACTTCAGCATATTGTAATTGTGTTATTTATCTTTAATTTGTTGACAGGCGGTGAAAAAATGAATTTGTAAGTACACGGTGAGGCCTAATCTAGACGGACATGGATTTGCTGTGACTTTTCACAATGAGATAAAGCGTTCAATAGTTATCATTGTAGGAAAGCTGTTAGTCGCTTTTGACTAAGTCCAGTTTTCTCGACTTGGCAAATGAACTTGTCTCCTCTGGTTCTTGCTCTCCATCAATGTTTGAAAATCACAAACTCTCTAAAACAGGCAATAACACTTTAGATAGATCTTAGCCCTAAAGCTTTCCACAGCTGCTGTTTAGGTCTCTCACAAAAACAGTGAAAATCTCATCTGCTCCAAAATAAATAAGAAGATTTTAATGCCAAATGCATGCTGAAGTGAAAGAAACCTGTAGATTTGTAAACAAACAGCTTATAAAAAGGTTTAAGGTCAAAAGCATGGAAAGATGTGTTAAACTCTGTAAAGCAAATCAACATATTGTAAACCGAATGGAATTCTGATAGTGTTGTGAAAGCTCATTATTTCAAACGCCACTGTGATCACAGCAATAAATAAGGAAGAGACTTGCCCTAATTAAAAAATGTTCTGCTTTTGATTTATGGTACATCGATAATATTGACAATGTCTGTGCCCTCTGATAAACTCATTTCGTTTCACTCCATTTCTCATTGTTTTCCTCTCCAGCATGAACTATATATCATTATAGAAACAAGGCATTCCTGTAGCATTACCAGACATTATAATCTGAAGATTTTTGATGTTCTTTATTTGTGAACTGCTCCGGGGAGAATAACAACAATTGTGATATATTAGAAATATTTTTGCATCTTCAACATAAGTCTTTTAAGTTCCATACTGTTTAAACAAGAGTTGATTGCTTACTCTCTGGGTTCTCTAGATTAATGTACCCTGGTGGGTATCTAATGAAAAAATGAGAGAGGAGAGCTGGTGTCCCACTGAAGCTAGAGCATTCATTAGAAACTGGAAATGCAGTCTATTTCTGGACTCATAATGGATGTACAAATGTCCTGGGCTGCGTTTCTCAAAAGCATTATGAGGTAAGTTGATCGTTGAGACCGTTGGTGCCAGTGCTTTTGAGAAATGCAGCCCAGGGGGGTATTCTACAAAGCAATCACATATACCCTGAACTCTCAGTTGATTAACCCAAACCTTGCTTACTCGAGGTATGCTGGTTCCAAAAACGTGTCCGTGAGTAAGTTCAGACAACTCAGAGTATGTTCAAGGTTAACACACAAGACATTCTCAACAGAGCAACGAATCGATGATTCACCATGGAAACAGACGCTAAGAAAAATCACGCCAGTCTACTTCCTTCTTCTTTTGTTTAATGGCGATTTACATAACTACTTAGTGCACATCGCCACCTATTTAGTGGTTGTGCAATCATTTTTTTTTTATCTTTTTGTTTAATAAGTAATCTTTATTCACTGAAAATAAGGATTATATTGTTTGTTTGATGCTAATTAATTGAATGCAGATCCATGTGTGAGATGACAAATAAATAATAAATATATTTGAATTGAATTAACATTTAAACATTATCTTGTTATAATAGTGCTTTAGAATTAATATATAATATTGTATATTATATAACTGTAACTACATAAATTTAGTTATATTAATATAACTATATTAATTATATGACACGCATCTGAATACCTCTTACAGTTTTTCCCAATCGATTTGACACATTTCTCCAAATGAATTTAGTTGTTCGCAAAACAATCAACGCAGCAAACTAAACACACTCTTATGTTGCCAAAACAGTTCAGTATTCACTGCATAATGAAGCACTGCATTTTATTCTAGTGATGCATTTATCAAAAATAAATACTAATATCAAAACTACAAGTGTGTTCCCTGTTGATTTGATAACAAATTCAGCTGTAGATACACAAATACATGAATGAAAATTACACCTTTTTCGTGTTCTTTAATCATGTTTTTCAAAGTTCTTTAATGACAAGTTTAGTTGTATAACAATGAGTTTTCACCCAAAATAAATCAATCAATCAATCAATCTACCGCAATCACTGAATCAATGAACTTTATAGATCTTGCCTCTCATTTACATCTGGTCAAAGAATTTCATCAACATCACAGCATATATTTTCATGAGTCATGCATCGTGGGGAAAAAAACAGTGAATGCTGGATCCATCCTTGTGCCTCAACCACAGGCCTCTTCCATCGTTTGAAGAAGACTTACTTGGTTGTAAGGGTTGTGATCATATACTTTCCATCTCCAAGAGGAGAATATGCTGGAAGGAATACCATCCTAAAATTAAAGTGAGCTCAAACCACTCTTGCACTACAATTTCGCTCAATTTGCTCCTGATCACCCTGCGGAAAGTGGATTTCATTGACACTGTCCATGTCTTGTTATATTTTCTTCTCTTGCTCTTTCCACTAAAACCATTGACTTCCGCTCTACCATCTCTTCTCCCTCTACTCCTCTTCCTACATCCTCAGCTCTTCTTGCTTCTCCTACATCCTCAGCTCTTCTTGCTCCATCTCCTCTTCCTATAACATTTCTATTCCTTATCTCTTTCTACCTCTTCCACTGTTCCTCTCCCTCTCAATATTACCCTTCCTCTATCCTCTCCAAAACCTCTCACTCTTACACCTCTTCCTTTTCCCATTCTTCTTTTTTTTTTCTATTCCCCTTTTATAGTTTTTGTAATTGAGATAGCTGTGTTAACAATTGGGAAATGTGCATTTCCTGTGTTGTGTGTATTACTAACTCTGCAGATATTTATTTGGGGCTAATTGAGAAACTTTCAAGTGCAACTGAGAATTTAACAAATAACAGAGTTTTGTTTGTTGTGTTTGGAAAAATGGTCCACAAATTATTGTGATTTTTGTAAACCAATAAAAAAAGCTGCAATTGTTTTTTCCTGATATATTACAATTTTGGTTGGCTGTGTGAACTGTTGTGAACACATTTGAGAATTTTGTACACAGTGTTTTGAGAACATTATGCATATAATTTGTAATTTGTATGAAATGAATGAAAACTTACAATCTGTTTAGGACAATTATAAAGTGTTCAGATCATTGTGTTAATTGTTTTGAGAGCAGTGATCTGAGTTTGGAGAAGTGTGTCAAATCGACCGAGAAAAACTGTAAGCAAACTAACCCTGGAACATAACCTGCTCTGGAGCAGGTGATGTTCAGAGAGTGAGTTGCTGTGGCTACTTACATACCATGAAAGTTACCTCCGTTTTTGGAACCGAACGTTGAGGTTATCCACTTACTTACTCTTAAACATACCCAGGTATGTCACATAACCTGCTTTCTGGAATACCCCCCAGAACAGGAAATTTAAAACAAAATACAAAACATGAGAAACAGACTCAGACTGTGACAATATGAACACAGACAGGGCTGAAAAGTGTTTGAGTATAAACCATAGCATATATTAAAACAGGAAATAGACAGGTGGATGCAATGAACAGTTGAATGAATCTCGTCAGTGACTAATTCTATTGAGGGCTCCCTGCGTTGGGCCGGTGGGTGGGCCGCAGGTTCAGATGTTACAGTCAAGAGGTCACCATTTGGCTGGTTAGCAGGGCACTGTTAGTCCCTGGTGGTAAATGCCATAACTACAACATCTGGACACATTGATGCCCATTCAAAAGTATTCGACTCAACATTTAAATCACTAATATACAGTAATTGCTTATATTACTAAAGGTTGTACCAGTGCTAGCTGCTGTTTTGAAGGGCTCTTAAAGACTTTCATTGAAAACATAAGACATATTTCTAATTATAGTTCCATTTTATGCATGTTGACTGAAATAAGTCGTCACCTTTATTTATATAGCGCTTTTTACAATGCCGATTGTTTCAAAGCAGCTTCACAGTGTTAAACAGGAAAATAATGCAACAGAATTTGATTCGGCTGTACAGCCGCTCTGGAGAAAACAGTGATGTCATCCAGCTCATTTCAATTATCATATAGTGTCAATGCGGGCAGATCAGTAATATAGTTGAAAATTTAGTGTCAAGAAATAGATAGATCAAAATATGACCTTGCTTAGTAAAACATATGCCGCAGATGGCTGAGAGGACTTTAAAATAATCTGATTGTTTTTCTTTTCCTTTCTGTTTCTCTCACTCTTTTTTTTCTCTCTCATGCTCACCAAAACAATAATATTTTAAATCATTATTACAATTTAAAATAACTGTCTATTTTAAAATGTAATTTATTTCTGAGATTGTAAAGCTGAATTTTCAGCGTCATTACTCCAGTCTTCAGTGTCACATGATCCTTCAGAAATCATATAATATGATGAATTGCTGCACATGATAATTAATATTTCACTGCCATTAATGGCAATGATGCCTTCCAAAAAAAGAACATTCATATATACAGTATATATACAATAAATATGTATATATCATTTTTCGTATTCAGAAATGCAAGGTATTTTACCCCATCAAAAGCTAATTCAAATCTGTGTAAACAAAAAAAAAAATGGAAAAAAACTTGAATTCATCATAACACACATTTCCTATAATCAGAAAAGCAGAAAAAAATCCAATTGAAAGAGAAATAAAGCCAAGGTTTGCTTTACGTCTTGTTTGAATGTCCTACAAAGAAATCCCATTTCCTTTTGTGGCACCCAAAATGAGTTACCGATGTGTTGTATTCAAAGAGGGTTGCCTCTGTCGATAAAAGGTCAGGTCCTTTAAAGCAAGATAGGCTAATTCCTTCAAAACATTCTCATCGTTAACGGGCCTATACCTGAGACAAATGACTTTATTGATTTCCCCCAGACAGCTGTTCATTTTGCAGTCTGAGCATGAAAAAGCAAAAAGCCGTGTCAATATTGTTTCATGCAAAATACTTTCTTACTCCTCTCCAAGTGTTTGCCCACTCCTTGTTTAACTTTATCACGTTTATTCCAGACACTGGCACTAATTATCTTTTACTTTCATGCTTCAACAGGGAGAGAGCCTTTGAATTACTTGCTCAACTCTTGTCTGGCTTGGCCTATCAAGACGCAACAGCATACATAATTCATTTGCACAGATTTCCCTGCAATGTCTCTAAGCCATCATCAGCCGTTCCCCAGTAACTGCAGAAATTACAGATGGAGCTGTGTGGCGGTTTCTAACATTGATCTGAAATACATCACAGCTGAAATCCATAACCCAGGTGATTATCTGCCACTGTCAGTGTCATCAACTTCTATATCAAAAGAGAAGTAATTATCTTTCTTGCTTTAATAGATACAGATTAATTAAGAAAATCAAATCCAGGTCCTTGAATGCAAAGTCTATTTAGGAATTTGTTGACGCTATAACAAAACAGAGATCATATTCAATTCTTTGGATCAATAATACGGCCCTGAGTTAAGACCCATTCACACCAAGGATGATAACTATAATAAATTCAAGTATAACGTTTTAATATTCATTCTATTTCTATGAAAATAGTGAAATCCACACCACAGCTATAACTATAATGACACAGTGAACGTGATTTCATGTGCAACATGTTCCTGGCAACATCTTTGTTGATCCTGGAACAACATTCCAATCAACCAATCAGATTTGAGGGACAAGTTTACAGTTAATGTCAAGTTTAGGCTTACAACCAGGGTTAGGTGCTTCTACATCGGTGTTATTCATCGGGGGGGCTTGAGCCCCTGCCCCTTTGAAAGTGAAAGTGCCCTTTTCTATCGCACCGCAGTGCCCCCGCGAACGCGATTTCTACCGAGAAGTTCCGAGGGAAAGTAATCCGACGGAATCCGGGCAGAAATCATGTTCATGAATGAGCGAATGTATTAAAGTTTTATTAAGGTTACAGTGGTATGAAGCAGGACGTGCCAAGAGCCCTTGGGAGAGAATGCTAATGAGAGAGACCTGTGTGAAACACTAGTCTCTGAGCTTTTATTATGCTTATGCTGCAGTCGACCGCTTCCGCTCTTTACATTAAGTATATTGGGTAATGCAGTGCTTTTTACATGGTTAAAACATACTAAATACATTATATTAAATACATTTGAGTGTGTTGAAAGTTATGCTATAACGTTACTCTGTGCGTTTGCTCTGTGGCTGGTATGAGAGACTTGTTGCACTTTGCAGTAATCTAGATCAATATTACAATATATTAATAAAAGCTGAATGACTAAATGACTGTTGCTAAATGACATGCAATTCATTTTAAAATGTATGATGGAGAAATCTCTCTCTGATTATGCTATGTTAGCCACTTGACAAAATAGTGTTGTCTCTGAGACGTGGTAAAGCATGCACTCGTGGTAAATCAAGAAAACAAGCGATTCAAACAATAAGACTAACCGTGTTGCGCACTATAACAATGATTCGTTTTCTGTTGATAAATGTATATCCGAACAGTTGCTCACCTGTCTAATAAAATACATACTATATTAAAGCATCTTTGGTGTTTCCATGGTTTGTACGGAAATCAAGGGGATATGATGTTATTGACAGGCGACGCACAGACACGGTCCGTAACACTGGTTAAAATAGCTGATTTCTCTGGATTTTAAACATTGCTGGAAATAATATGGGATAGTGTAAGTACACAGGTCAACAAAATATATAACATTGTTCTAGCGGTTTTTGGATATTTTAATCTAAAAATCTTACATATTGTGTCTTTAACTTGTTTACTGAACTGCTGCATACAATCAATCACAATCTCGATCGTGCTTTAGATCTGAATATCAGTTTTAGAAACAACAGCACATTTGCTGTTCCATTCATTTATTTGTTTGTCTAAAGCTATTTTAATGACACATGGCAATGACTAGCTTTACCTATAAAAGCTACTTAGAAAATGCAGACTCATGAAAATTAACTTGTTTTGATTTTCTTCAGATTTTTAATGTGTTAAAACACATTAAAGTGTTTCCCTATTGCTCTTTAAAACTGTCAGATCAATCAGGCCAAATAAAAATCTGTGACATCTGTGCCAAAGGGCTCTATCCTATGAGAAATAATGCATTTCAGATGTATTTCTTTCTTATTTTTTGTGCTCAATTAAGGCTAATTAGCAAACTGCATATATTCTTGAAGACATACACAATCACCAAGGGACTGCAATCTGGAGACCATCACAGATCCATGTGCAGTATCTGAAAGAACACATTTTCCCAGATCAATACCACTGGTAGCTTGACTTAGATGATAGCTTGCCAAGACCACATAAAATCTATGGTAATTGGATTTAATTATTTATCTTATGTGAAACTGATTAACACACTGGATGTACAAAACAAGACATATGATTGGCTCACAATATACAGTATTCTTAGTCCAAGACTGAGTGTCTTTGTGGTTTTGCTCAAGGTAAGCACCTATAGATTTGAGTTTTTAAGGTTTTGTAATCCAAACAAATGCAACAGAATAGCATATCTGAGGATGAGTTATCCATCAATTTTGGGACATCATTTCTCACATTTTGGAAAAGGAAATTGCATTTAGTTATCTACATTAAGCCATACACCTTTCTTTCACTCTCTCATTGCACAAGGCCCAAATCTCATTTTTCAAATCACCAAACACAGACACATTTAGAACAGATGTCAACACTAATATCTTTTTCTCTTCGTAGTCATTAGGTATATTCTTTCTCATGGCCATTTCATGTTTTAATTTATATTCTTCTATCTTGGATATCCACAAAGAACTGCCTTTTCAGCAGATGGCTGATAGGATTTTCAAATAATCTGATCGTTTTGTTGCTGCAGAAAATTATTTTAGGGGCAAACAGTATTCCTATCTTTTTTGCTGTTCTATATTAATCAGTGGTTTGGGTTGTAAACTAATGTACAGATGCACAGGGTCCAAAACTCTGAGACCACATTGCAAATATGAATAAAAATTTTTTTTTTTAAAATCTGAATCCGGAAAGCTTTAGATTTTTTAAGCATCTAAAACAATGATTCAATTAATTTTTCATTAAAATTGTTTAATAAAACTATTTAAAAAAAAGAGTTAAAAAATGTGATCAATGCCAAATAAGAGCATTTTCTCAGATTTCTTGACCCTATGTTGCGCTGTCAGTTATACTCTTTAAATTCTTGGCTCAACTGCAACAGATAAAGAAAATCTGTTGGTTCAAAAAGCTTTAAGTGCTACAATTTTCCACTAGTGAAGTTTCTTTTTCAAAAGTCTACTTGGTGTGCTAAATCCAAACCTGCCTTGATATTGAGCCAAATGTGGTCTCTAAACAGTGCCAGTCAAGCTAGATCCTCATTTACTCTGGGGGGCTCGTAAATGACATCCCTACCAGTGTAGAAAACAAAACCAAAGCTGCCTAGCAAGAGCATATAGATAGTAATTGTGCCCCCTGGGCTTTAAGAAACCCTGAATCTATATATAGCCAGCTGCACTGAATTATGAAAGGCTTAAAACGCAGAATCACTAGCTCCCTAAGGAAAGACAGGAGCAATGACTGTCTTATGTCATTGGACACAGATGATCAGATACTGTAAGGTTTTAGGTGGTTTGTGTTGTCCTATATGACATATTGATGACACATGGCATTTGACCTTTCCTGCTGAAATGCCAATATGAATCCGTCTGGGCACAATTTTGCCAAGACTTCTCAAATCCAAACTCCCTGTACTCTGTTGCAGCATATTGACTGACAAGCTTTTAATATCACAGTTAACAGCTGTTTTAGTGTGTTGCCTGCGGGGAAACACTGTAGGCCCCACATCCTAAAGTGTAGTGCCTTCAACCAAGCACTAATTCATTTTCATTCAACCAAGATAATAATCTTTTATTGAATATGAAACCAGACTCATGAGGGACTTCTGAAACATTTAGGGTGATGATTTCATCCAAATCAGAAAGAAAGTTAGAATACTACTTTAAACCAAGTATGGAAAGAAGCAGAGCTGTAAAAAGCACTGGGAAATTGAACTTGTGCAGATACCAAAAATGTTGTCAAAAATGTTACTCAATCAAAAGTCTTAAATACCTAGCCAAATAAATAAATACTTAAATAAAAGTAAAAAAAAAAAAAAAAAAAAGTATCCATATTTAATTGTACTTAAGTAACTAAAAGTAAAAAGTAACTTTTTCTTCGTTTTTTTTATTGACTTTTGAAAACAAGAGACAGTAGAGATTTTCTCATTTTGGTATTTTTGAAGCAAAAACCCTGTCAAAGTCCCTATTTTCACATTGTTCTAACTATGTAAGACTCTAGGTAGCCGTTTACACGTTTTCAACTAAATACGTAAAACTTTTTATGTGTTGGGCGTTCATTTACACAACAACAGCGTTTTGTGGGCCTGAAAATGCAAGCTTTTGAAATCGGGTTTCAAAGTGCACGTTTTTGAAAACGATACTATTATTGTCTTCCTGTAAACAACAAAAACACAAATTTGTGAAAACAGTGATGTCATGTTTCGTTATAAATTGACATCATCATATTACATTGTTGTCGTGTAAACATAGGACACAGCAGATGTTAAACTGAAACAAATATTCTGAAACCTGTTACCTAAATATTTTCAGCTAAAATTAGCAACATATGATCATGAAGCGTGTTCATCCATCTTACCGCAATGGTTTATATAAAAATGCTGGCAAAATGACTAACACAAATTTCCCTCTGTTCCATACATAAAGCCTCATGGAATACAGTACATGACTAGTATGGACAACTTTTTTATGATGCTTTCATGCTGATGTAACCCAGGCTCAAAAACATTCGTAGTCTGAGTCAGTTTTATGAATACAGTTAGACTAAACAATCAAGAAATGTGAAGCAAATAATAAATAAGATAAAAGTTGAAATACAAACTATTTCACATTAGATATGGTTTATTTACAATATAAAACAACATAAGTAATTGCAATAAAATGTTATTCTATTTTGAGCTCTTTGTCTGTGCTGCGCAGGTGAGCAGCCAATCGAATGTAATTAGGTCAAGCTGACTCCGCCCCCCGGGGAAAGCTGCTCGAAAGATCGAGAGAGAGAGCACGAGAAGAGAAGCGTGAGCTAGAAGCTGCGCAAAATGTTGATTTATTAGAAGTTATTTTGTAGATATTTTGTTGTGAAACAAATTTGAGTAGTTTTTGGAAGAAATTACCTTTATCCTGTTGATCCGTGCAACTGTCGTTGCGCTGGAAATCCAGTGGAGTAGGCCATCATTGCGTCATCCGGTGAAAACCTGAAAGAAAATAAGAAACATTATATACATGTTGAAATGTGGTGATTCAGTGGTGTATTGGTGTAGTTTTGAGAGAAAAAATGTTCCGTTTCATATGGAGTAAATGTATGCACTGTTATAAAAATATGTACAGAGCTGTAAAAATGTATACAAGTTGAGTGAAATGTATGTAAAGTGTGGACTGATTGAGAATATCGTTCTGTGTGTGTGCGCAGGCCAGTTTTGTTATTTTAGAATCTAGATTCTGGATCCTTCTATTCGTGGACTGCATTGATATCAACACTTCGATTGTGCACTGTTTGGAGATGGCGAGCCAACCGTAAAACGACGAGAGACACTTTTTGTCTACGTGGACATCTGCATTGCATTGCCTCCAACAAAATATTTCATTGGGTTCTTGAAGGTTTGGAGTATTAACTACTTTTTTTTTTGAGCACAGGATCATTCTTTATAAGGAACTGAGGGAAACAAATATTTGTTATTATTTGGACTGACATTATTGAACTGTGCATTCTAAAAGTTACTGAACAGATTCTCGTTCATACAATTTTGTACATATAAATGTTTATGGTGTAAATTTGTATATGTGATTCCACATACATACTGGTATTTGGGTTATTGCTTATATTGATATATGTTGTTTGAATTGATTTGAGTTAAAATTCTAAAGTGTTAAAATTGAGCTAATATTGGCACAAGGTCATATGTAAAGAAAGAAAGAGGGGATCAAACCTAGAATTGAACACTTGAGTCAAATACAAATTTAATTTATTTAGAGGGAAGGAATTTCTTGTGTGAAGTTTCCATTTAAAATTCATTTGGTTATTTTATTTGGTTAAAAGTCAAATTTAAGGTTGATTTATACACTTTTAATTTACATTTCTTTTGCTTTGTTTGTTTTGTTTTTTTTTTGCCTTCTATACAGTGTTATTGACATACGCAATTTGTGTATTGTCAAAATCTGAAAAAGCCCAATCTTGCCTTTATATAAATAAGTGCATTTAAATCATACACGTACGTACGTGTGTGTGCGTGCGTGCGTGCGCGTGTGTGTGCGCGCGCGCGCGCGTGTGCCCTTGCCTCTTACAAGTTCTTGTGTCTTCTGATTGGTATTAATCTGGCCTAAAGTGATCCTGCAAGTAATTTAAGTAAATTCTAGTGAGCCATTGTCCTTTTTACTGTAAGTTAACCCCTAATGGGCTGACGGGGGTTACACTGATGATTAATGATTCATTGCACTCAATTTTTTTTTGGAGCTTGAAAGCCTCTGATCCCAATCCACTTTCATGACAGGAAAATCATGAACATTTTTCAGAACTTCTCCTTTTGTAATTCACAGAAGAAAACCATGCACGTTTGGAAGGACAACGGCAGTGGAAAAATTATGACACTTTTATTTTTGGTGTCTTATCAGTATTTACACTAAAATACATTTTATTGGCTTTTTAAATAAAACGAAAGTTAAACTTATGTGAGCATATTGATTGGCTTGTTAGTCACATTGGGATAAAGAAAAGTACCATTACTCAAATAATTCACACCTTTGGAAACAAGGGCTCTGTGTGCAAGTACAAATAAAACGGTAATACACTGTGTACTGCTATGATTTTATACATAGGCCTATATATATACTGGTTCGGTTTATTTCCAATTTTTATTCTGAACCTCTTCTTTGCTGTCTGAGATAATCTGTCTGTTCTTCCAAAGAACAGACATTCTCAATATTGACATGTTCAATAGTTCAACCTAATCCTAATTGAAAAATGAACCATTATAGACAACATATCTCCACATGATAAATGTCATTCAGTCTGATAAGCATGTCAGCAGTCTTCTCATGTTAAGAATAACAATATTTTTTTTTTATTCATTTGCTATTTTTTTGGCAGATACCCAGAGCCAAAGTAATAGAATGTCTTGTCTGTTAAAAAAAATGTTTGATAACAGCAGATAACTGCTAGTCAAGACTCCCATCGGCTTTTGAAATAAAATGATTGCTTTACACTCACATCTATCTGACTTTCACTGAATAAATGAATCATGATTCTAGAGTTGTGATCTGTTATTTTATACATTCATTTATTAGTTGTCCTAGTTGGAATATGGAAGCTTGTTTCCACCACAGAATTAAAAAATAAAAAAGGTAATTGCAACTTTTTATCTCACAATTCTGCCTTTTGTTTCTCGCAATTGCGAGCTTACATCAGAATTGCGTGATATAAAGTCGAAAAACCACATTTAAAATAATCCTTCATGTGTTCACAATCAAAGCTGAATTTGCAGCATCATTGCTCCAGTCTTCAGTGTCACATGTTCCTTAAGAAATCAATCTAATATACTAATTTGATGCTCAAGAAACGTTTCTTATGATTATCAATGTTGAAAACAGTTGTGCTGCGTAAAGGCACAATATGTAATTTTCACCACTAGAGGTCGCTTATTCAAAACAAATGTGTATACACAGGTCTTGAGACCAACGGAGCTTTTATTATGCTTATGCTGCAGTCGGCCGCTTCCGCGCTTTTCGTTGCATATGTGAGGTAACGCAGCGCTGTTTTACATGGTTAAAACAATCATACTAAATACATTTGAGTGTGTTGAAAGTTATGCTATAACGTTACTCTGTGCGTTCACTCTGTGGCTGGTATGAGAGACTTGTTGCACTTTGCAGTAATCTAGATCGATATTACAATATCATATTAATAAAAGCTGAATGACTAAATAACTCTTGCTAAATGACATGCAATTTATTTTAAAATGTATGCTGGAAATGTTAGCCACTTGACAAAATAGTGTTGTCTCTGAGACGTGGCAAAACATGCACTCATGGTAAATCAAGAAAACAAGCGATTCAAACAATAAGACTAACCGTGTTGCGCAGTATAACAATGATTAGTTTTCTGTTGATAAATGTATATCCAAACAGTTGCTCACCTGTCTAATAAAATACATAGCTACTATATTAAAGCGTCTTTGATGTTTCCATGGTTTCTATGAAAGTAAACTGGAAATCGAGGGTAGCGTGGATATGACGTCAGTGACAGGCGACGTAATTTAAATGTACACTATATATGTAACTTTTGGCCCTGAAAACAAAACTATGCATTCTGTGGAAGAACATAGTTTTGGTTGTGCTTTGGCTCTACGTGACTGTGTGGATAAATTTGGTTTGCAGCACCTGTTTAGATGGAAAGGATCTCAAGCTGACTAGCTGAAGACGTTATTGTAGATGTTGCAATAGAATGGTACTTTCTTTCAACAACCATAATGAAATGACCTATCGCAATAGATAATGCTTTACAATGAACTCTATTAGAGAGCTACATATGGCAATTTATCTGTTCAATAAAATACCTTACTCAGCTGTTGAGTAATAAAAACGCCATCTCTGCATTACTTTTACAGCATTTCAATTCCCTCAGTTCTCGCCATTTCCGAAGAAACAAGCCAATGTTGATTCTTGTTTTATTACGAGCTCTGTCACATTCTCTTTTTGCCAGCAGACTCTCCTCTGTTCACTGTTTGTTTAAAACGGGTGATTCCCAAGAGGTTCGAGGTTTAGTTGTGACAACTAACCTATGCCACTGCCACACCCTCAAAGTAGCCGGAGAAACTTTTCTCTATTTACAGATATGATGAGACACGCACAGGCGAGTGATGTATGTACGTAATTTCCAGTGAAAACCATCCTGATAAGTCTAAAATATAAACACTTATTATATTCAAGATAAGACAAAAAGACATTTTAGAAGAAGGATTAATAATGTATTGACTAATTATTTAAATTTTCTTAATTTTTAACCAAAAAGTTACATATTGTAGGCCTACCTTTGTTATTTTTGTGGAAACATTTATACATTTTTTAAAAAGTAAAAAAAACCCAGCATTTATTTGAAATAGAAACCTTTTTTAACATTATAAATGTCTTTACTGTCACTTTTGATCAATTTAATGCCATTGCTGAATAAAAGTATTAATTTCTTTCAAAATGTACTGACCCCATACTTTTGAACAGTAGTGTAGATGAAGTAACAAAAAGTCTATTTAATCTTGCATATATGGCCATACTGCATGCATATGGTAATGAGGCACTTGTGAAATTGTGTAAAACCACTCCATATAAATTCATGGAATAGTTACTTTGGCTATCAGATACTCCCACAGTGAAAGTCCTTATTAGTTAGTGGTATTCGTTCAAGTACTGTATAAATATACACTGTGAAAACAGCAACGTACATGGACAAGAGTTGTACCAAGTCACTTCAATAAAGATGTTTCGCCGTTCATGATCAGCAGATCCTGGGATTCCCTGATTATTCTTCAAAAGCAATTGTGTCACAAAATATAACTGATAAATTTCCAAGTGAAACGTTTCATGAATTTAAATCAAAATATTTAACTGGAAGCTATTTTTCAGTAGCTAGATCAGTCATACTCCTTTTGTGTGTCTTTCCCGCTGTTATTCATCATAAAGGAAGTGTTAGACACTTTGCCAAAAGTCTTGTCTTTGGTCTCCTGCTGGCAGCTGAACACTCACTCCTTAGGTGAGACTGCACTTGTCATGAGAATGGCAGCAGCCGAGAGATTACTTTCCCCGAGATGTTAGAAGGCCTGCCGGTAATCTCAATAGACTGCCAGACCCTGTGAAGAGCAAGCGGGAGGTTTCATGGCCTCAATGTGTGACAAACCCAGCTCTTCCCTCTCTAGGACCCCCATGGACCTGACTACAGTGATGTGTCAAACCATGCCTTCAGCATCTTTAGAAAGATTAATGACCATGTGCTCGAAAAAGACTCCCCAGCCTCCATCTGTGCTCCTTAAGCAACCCGGAGGGGTATTCATCCAGAACTGGAAATGCTAAGTAAATGTGGTGGATTCTATGGGGTTTGAATTTAGCCATCATTTATTGAAATTATGAGCCTGTGTGAAGGTGATGAACTCTGATCTGCTTTAGTGAGATGTTAAAGAAAAGCCTTAAAATGTAATCATACTTGTTCACCTGGGCCTCCAGGAATCTAGCACAGGGAATAACAGACTATATACACTATATACAGTGGGGAGAACAAGTATTTGATACACTGCCAATTTTGCAGGTTTTCCTACTTACAAAGCATGTAGAAGTCTGTAATTTTTATCATAGGTACACTTCAACTGTGAGAGACGGAATCTAAAACAAAAATCCAGAAAATCACATTGTATGATTTTTAAATAATTAATTTGCATTTTATTGCATGACATAAGTATTTGATCACCTACCAACCAGTAAGAATTCCGGCTCTCACAGACCTGTTAGTTTTTCTTTAAGAAGCCCTCCTGTTCTCCACTCATTACCTGTATTAACTGCACCTGTTTGAACTCGTTACCTGTATAAAAGACACATGTCCACACACTCAATCAAACAGACTCCAACCTCTCCACAATGGCCAAGACCAGAGAGCTGTGCAAGGACATCAGGGATAAAATTGTAGACCTGTACAAGGCTGGGATGGGCTACAGGACAATAGGCAAGCAGCTTGGTGAGAAGGCAACAACTGTTGGCGCAATTATTAGAAAATGGAAGAAGTTCAAGATGACGGTCAATCTCCCTCGGTCTGGGGCACCATGCAAGATCTCACCTCGTGGGGCATCAATGATCATGAGGAAGGTGTGGGATCAGCCCAGAACTACACGGCAGGACCTGGTCAATGACCTGAAGAGAGCTGGGACCACAGTCTCAAAGAAAACCATTAGTAAGACACTACGCCGTCATGGATTAAAATCCTGCAGCGCACGCAAGGTCCCCCTGCTCAAGCCAGCGCATGTCCAGGCCCATCTGAAGTTTGCCAATGACCATCTGGATGATCCAGAGGAGGAATGGGAGAAGGTCATGTGGTCTGATGAGACAAAAATAGAGCTTTTTGGTCTAAACTCCACTCGCCGTGTTTGGAGGAAGAAGAAGGATGAGTACAACCCCAAGAACACCATCCCAACCGTGAAGCATGGAGGTGGAAACATCATTCTTTGGGGATGCTTTTCTGCAAAGGGGACAGGACGACTGAACCATATTGAGGGGAGGATGGATGGGGCCATGTATCGCGAGATCTTGGCCAACAACCTCCTTCCCTCAGTAAGAGCATTGAAGGTGGGTCATGGCTGGGTCTTCCAGCATGACAACGACCCAAAACACACAGCCAGGACAACTAAGGAGTGGCTCTGTAAGAAGCATCTCAAGGTCCTGGAGTGGCCTAGCCAGTCTCCAGACCTGAACCCAATAGAAAATCTTTGGAGGGAGCTGAAAGTCCGTATTGCCCAGCGACAGCCCCGAAACCTGAAGGATCTGGAGAAGGTCTGTATGGAGGAGTGGGCCAGAATCCCTGCTGCAGTGTGTGCAAACCTGGTCAAGAACTACAGGAAACGTATGATCTCTGTAATTGCAAACAAAGGTTTCTGTACCAAATATTAAGTTCTGCTTTTCTGATGTATCAAATACTTATGTCATGCAATAAAATGCAAATTAATTACTTAAAAATCATACAATGTGATTTTCTGGATTTTTGTTTTAGATTCCGTCACTCACAGTTGAAGAGTACCTATGATAAAAAATTACAGACTTCTACATGCTTTGTAAGTGGGCAAACCTGAAAAATCGTCAGTGTATCAAATACTTGTTCTCCCCACTGTATGCTTATGTTGGGTTTCCACTTTTTATGGGGACTTTCCATAGATATTACGCATTTTTATACTGTACAAACTGTATATTATACCCCCTAACCCTAACCCTAACCCTAACCCTACCCCTAAACATAACCCTCACAGAAAACATTCTGAATTTTGACATCAATTTTCAATAAACATCACTTAGTATGATCTATAAGCTGTTTTCCTGCATGGGGACTGAACAAAATGTCCCCACAGGATCAAACATTTTTGGTATTGCTATCCCTTACTAAAATGTCCCTGAATACCTGAACCAAACACACACACACACACACACACACACACACACACACACACACACACATATTTTTAAGTGATGGCAAAGCTGAAATTTCTCCAGTCTTCAGTGTCACATGATCCTTCAGAAATCATTATAACATGCTGATTTGATGCTCAAGAAACATTTCTTATCAATATTAAAAACAGTTGTGCTGCTTAGCATTGATTTCAAACAGAAATCTTCTGTAACATTATAAAGGATTTACTGTTTTGGTCATTTTTAATGCATCTTTGCTGAATAAAAGTATTAATATCTGTATTAAAATCTTACTGACCCCAAACATTTGAATTGTAACTCCACACTGTACCCTGTGGTGATGCCGGAAGAGCGTGGTGGTCCCTCGGTTGAGCGACCAACCGTCTCTTTCGGTGCACCGGCCGACGATCAGATGTCGATCGCGGCATCGGAGGGTGAGCTGTCGTCGGGAGATGACGACTCGGCTGCGTTGCCTCCTTCTGGGAGAGTATCATTGCCCGAGCCAGATCCCGAATTGGCAGCTATGCTTTCCCGGGCCGCCGAGCGGGTCGGGCTCGAGTGGAACCCTCCACCGTGTCCCGAACCGTCTCGGTTGGACGACTGGTTTCTCTGGGCGACGATGGTGATGGCGCTCGGTTGGTCAGGCGTTGGCCACACTTGTGGTCCAGGAGCGCCACTTATGGCTCAACCTGGTCGACATGAGGGAAACCGACAAGTATCAGTTCCTGGACTCCCCCGTGTCGCTGGTGGGCCTATTCGGCGACACAGTCGAGAACTTCGCCCAACAGTTCTCGGCCGTACAAAAGCAGACGGAGGCGATCCGGCACATCCTGCCCCAGCGGTCTGCTGCTGCCTCCACCCAGCCGCCGGTCGCAGCTCCTCCGCATGCTCGTCGCCAAGGGCACCCGCCCACCTCGTCCTCCACCCCTGCCAAGTCTACAAATCAGCAGCCTCCACCCAGCAGACAGCAGGGAGCCCAGCCCGCTCAGGCCGCAGCCAAGCCAGGTGGCAAGTGGTCACGCAAGCGGCCCTGAGACAGGCGACCCGGAGGATCGGAGAACTGCTCTTCGGGAGACGGTGAAGGCACCGCTCCCTCCCCCAGAGGAGGGCTGGGTGGAAAATCTTGTGTTCCCTTTTGTTTCTGTTCCGCTGCTGGCTCTTCGGAGTCCAGCGGTACCCAAATTGTCAACAAAAGAGCAGTTTCCCATTCCTTCGGGTCCCAAGAGGGCTATGAAAACAGTTCTCCTGGTTGCATTGACTTCCATTAAGAGGGTAGGGGACCTGCACGCATTTTCAGTAGACGAAGCGTGCCTAGAATTCGGGACGGCTAACTCTCACGTCATCCTGAGACCCCGGCCCCGATATGTGGGCCTTCCGGGACCAGGTGGTGAACCTGCAAGTGCTGCCCTTGGAGGAGGCAGACCCAGCCCTAGCTTTGCTCTGTCCCGTCCGTGCTCTGCAGGTTTACGTGGACAGAACTCAAAGCTTCAGGACCTCAGATCAGCTCTTTGTCTGTTACGGAGGCCAGCAGAAGGGAAAGGCTGTCTCCAAGCAGAGGATGGCCCACTGGATAGTGGATGCCATCGCCTTGGCGTACCAAGCCCAAGGCGTGCCTTGCCCCCTCGGGTTGACAGCTCACTCCAAGAGAGGAGTAGCTTTTTCCTGGGCGCCTCGCTGACAGATATATGTAGAGCTGCGGGCTGGGCGACACCGAACACGTTCGCTAGATTTTATAGCCTTCCGTGTAGAAACGGTTGCTTCTTGCGTGCTCGCCCCCAGTGGCCAGTAACGCCTGGAGCCCCGTTTCTTGTGTCAGCTTGCTGCGCCATTCACCTCCTCGGAGTGGATAAGTGCGATATTTTGCTTCAGTAAGTTCCCCCCTGGTGAACCCTGTTAAGCTCCTCCGCCACCCCTTGCGGCTTCAGACACTGCGAAGTGTCTGTCGCTAGGCCAGCACTGAATATGGTTGTGTTCGGTCACTGAGTCTATGGAATCGCAAATGTTCTGAAGGAGATTAGATACAGACTCACACCTGATTATTTTGGACATGTGCAGCTGTTGGAATAAGCATTAATGTCGGCTGCACATTTGCAATCTTGGGAGCCAGGAGCTTCATCAGAAAACCTCTTCGCAATTTAAAGGCTCTTCACAGACAGAGACCTCCCTGAATGCGACTCTAGCAATCTAATGTCTGTGAAGCAATGAATATTCAGGCTCATGCTCCACTTCCCATTCTTTCTGATGGGAGAAGGCCTTATAGCTTTAAGTTTGCAAATCCACTCATTACTAGGGTCATGTAGCCAGACTTATAACCACCGACTAAGATGGGAAAAGACAACATATAAAGCGAACAGCAACTGTTTGTTTAGATTTGAACTGCCATTTAGGAGTGAAGTTAACCATCACAATTCATCTGTCTTTAGTATGTTTCTCTTTTTTTTTGTTCCTATGTTACCGCTTTGTATTAGTTGTCATGGTTATTAATTATGTTAGCACACCTGTTTGCATTTCATCACCTTGTGTATTTAAGTCCCTCAGTTTCTTCAGTTCTAGGTCCATAATTGTTTGTGCATAGCATGCTGTTTCATTTGTGCTTTGTTTTGTCTTATTGGATTACCTGAGTTTGCTTTGTTTAACAGATCCTCAGCAAAGACCACAAGAACCAGATAAGTAATCTGCACAGACCTATGACCAGCTTCGACTCCATACTGATGAATCCGATCTTTAAGCAAAAAGGAACTGGATGAATATTTGAATGCTACCGAATCTAAATTTCTGACTTGTGATGCAGTCTGAATCATAATCACACCGTGTTCATTCGTTGGTCAGAGGAGAACTGGCCCCCCGACTGAGCCTGGTTTCTCCCAAGGTTTTTTTTCTCCATTCTGTCACCTGGTGGAGTTTGGGTTCCTTGCCACTGTCGCTTCTGGCTTGCTTAGTTGGGGACAATATTATTGATCTGTCTGTACTGACGCTGTTGTATGAGAACTGAACTGAGCTGGAAGATGATTCCAGAACTGATTTTTAGCAGAACTGCTTTATACACTGCCCAGCCAAAAAAAAAAAAAAAAGTTGTTGTTTGGATTTAAATAGGCAAATGCTTAAGAGTCAGTGATTGGATCATTATTGCAGTGATTATTACAGTATGTTTCAATCATGGCAACAGTTCTAACCCTAACTGATGGAGTTTGAAGCTTTTCATTTTTTAAACAACCATGTAGGAAGACACATCATGCTCATATTCCAGGATGACAATGTCAAGATTCATCAGGCTCCAACTGTGAAACAATGGTTGGGAGGGAGCATGAAGAATCATTTCCTGGCACCTCTGAGTCCAGACTTTAAATTCATTGAAAGTATTTGGGATGTGCTAGAGTAGACTTTACAGAGTGCTGGACTCTTGCATTGTCAATATAAGAAATGATGCACTTCTTGATGGAAATAACATCACAACATTTATTTCCATCAATAGGTGCATAAAGCTTTTTCTTGAATCTTGACATTGTCACCCTGGAATATGGCCATGATTTGTCTTCCTACATGGTTGTTTAAGAAATGAAAAGCTACACACTCCATCAATTGGGTTAGAAGAACTGTTGGCAAACATATAACATGCTAGAAACATAATAATCACTGCAATAATGAACCAATCATAGACTCTTAAAGGTGCAGTTTGTAGATTTTAGCGGCATCTAGCGGTGAGGTTGTGAATTGCAATCACCCACTGCTCACCCCTCCCTTTCAAAGCACGTAGAGAAGCTACGGGGGCCGACACAGGACAAAAATGACGTCGTCAGAGAGAGCAGAGAGTGACTAGCGCTCTGTAGAGAAGTTTGTCCGTTTAGGGCTACTGTAGAAACATGACGGCCCAAAATGGTGACTTCACTGTAAGGGGACCCGCGGTGTATGTAGATAGAAATGGCTCATTCTAAGGTAATAAAAACATAATGGCACATTATGTAAGGTCTTTATACACCACTGAAAACATAGTTATGTATATTATATTGCATTTCTGTTAATAGATCCTCATAAATACTACACACTGTACCTTTAAGCATTTGGCCATTTAAATCCAAACAGCAACTTTTTTTTTTTTTGGCTGGGCAGTTGAAATGAAACTACTTTGCATATATCTTCATCTTCATTGGACTTAAAGCATGACATTAACTGATACTGATTATATTATAGATAATAATAGAGCATTATCGAATAAAGAAAACAAATATACAGCAAACAAATAGCGGAAAATGTATTTGAGAATTTTTGATCTCTCCAAAAGTTAGAAGTACTGAATATTATATAAATATGTTTTAAGAGATGTCAAAGCTGAATTTTCAGCATCATTAGTGTCCAGTCTTCAGTGTCACATGATCCTTCAGAAATCATTATTATATGCTGATCTTGTATTTGTAACATTAGAAATGTCTCTACTGTCAGTTTTGATAAATTTAATGCATCCTAGCTGAATAAAAGTATTTAATTCTTTCAACAAAAAACAAAATGATGAATAAAAATGAATTAAATTAAATTAAAAATTTAACTTTTAAATGCTATAGTGTATATATTGTTGTTTAATAGCAATATCATGAGGTTGTACTTAATATGAACACAGCTGTACCTGCAGTCAAATGTGCAGCTGTGCTGATATTCAGTATAACATTACTCTTGTACGGAGCCCCGGCCTAAAGGGACATGGCGAAGAAAAAAAATATGAGATGGGAGGAAAAATTATATTTCAACGCTTTTGCGTTCTCTCGCAGATGTTTTGCATTCCCCTGAGAACACAAAACTTTTGCAAACAAACGCAAAATTTATCGGGGGAATGCAATCGTTTAGCAAGGAAATACAAAGGTTTTGCGAGCGAAAACAAAGTTTCTCGGGGAACGCAAAACTTTTGCGAGCGAATGCAAAAGCATTGAAATATAATTTTCCCTCCCATCTCATCTTTTTTTCCCATTACCATGTCCCTTTTACTCTTGCCATTTGAAACTTGTCATTCAATCACTCCAAATCCTGTCAAAATAATCTGTTTGATTCATTTTCCCTTTCAATGGGCCTTTATGACTGACCTGTGAGAAGAAAACTCACTGAGAAAACATTCTAATCTCTTTCCTCCAGACCCACAGAAAGCAGATTTGTGTTCATTCAGCACTGGAAGGTGCAAGTATCTGTTTATATCGGAGAGGTTCATTGTCAGCCTCTGCAGCTCCACATAGAGCATTACACATCTGCTGATCAAATAAGCCGGCACTCCATCAAATGTTTTTAAGCATATCTTTATTTGTATATCACCAAACAAATCAAGTTTTCAGCAAGTTAACTTTATTTCCGCTGGGTTTGTTTGCATTCTTTTCCAGAAGCCATATGATTAAAAAGCTGATCTCGTATTCTCATAATTAAAGTTTTGGAAGTATACATAGTCTCTGCATATAATTTCTCTTCCTTAATTGACTGATATTTACATTCAAGCCACCAGCTGTCCTAACAAAAGTAAATTAACCTGACAGTGCACCATCCCCTTGGAACGCTCATGGAACAGATTCATTTAATATTGAAGAGTGCAATTTTCACCTGTGCGAAACAGCACACCAACTGCCAGGGAATTGCTTGAATAAATACGAATATATTTTAGCATTTATTGCCATGGGAGTAGTATCAAATGCGATCAAAACATTAAAGAAGGGAATTAGTGGAGGGAAAAAAGTATTTAACTCTGCTCACGGATATTACAATCATTCCAGAATAAGAGACAGCTGTATTTTATTGGATCACTCTCATATTTTCTGGAATGACAACAATTCTCTAAATTCAAAAATGCATGCAAATTCTGTTATAAGGTTTACAAATTACACTGCATGGCTTAGACTTCAAAACCCCACAATTTTTGGGTTTAATCAGACTGTAACAAAGGATATTTACTATGTTAATTCGAAGGCCATTTATTCATGCAACATGTATTACCCGGGGGAGTGTGTTAATTGAATAAAACATGGGAAGAATTTTGGTTACAATCAAGGATGAGCTACATAAAGTATTAAGGTGATATACTATATATAATTGCTAAAATTTAATAATCCTCAGTTTTAATTTATTAGTGTGAATTTGAAATGTACTACATTGCACAACAGATGAATATTTGTGCAATAATTCTATAATTAAATTTGACTAATTATGCATAATTATTCCATAAGTTGAGAATACAATTTGCTCAGCTAGACATATTTCACTAAACTATTTTAAATACTGTCTAAATTATTAACTTTTTTTGTCATACAGCACCACAAAATGTTCACCACATTGTTTTGTGGTTCACAAAAAACACTTTATCAAAATAAACATTTATATTAAAAAAAAATAATTTGTTGACTTAATACAGTAAAATGTTGATCTAGTGACAATTTTTCTCAACCAATTGTATTTCTATAATCAAAGGTCAGTGTTCTCAGAACAGTTAACACTCATCCAAATATACTCTTAAAGGTGCAGTGTGTAGTATTTATGAGGATCTACTGACAGAAATGCAATATAATAGACATAACTATGTTTTCAGTGGTGTATAAAGACCTTACATAATGTACCGTTATGTTTTTATTACCTTAGAATGAGCCATTTCTACCGGGGGACCGGGGCACGCGGGTTAATAGGTGAACGAAAAACGGGTTTTAATTTGGATACATGAAAAACCAGATGAATTCACCTGTACGCCGGAGGAAGTTTGAGGCGGACTGCCACTGGACTAAGGATCTTAAAGACAGTAAAAGGGCCAATAAATTTAGGAGCAAGCTTGTTACAAACAGTGCGGAGAGGAATGTTCTGAGTAGAAAGCCACACTTTTTGACCAACGACTTATTCGGGAGGCTTTGACCAGTGGCGATTGGCCTGGGCCTTAGTGCGCTCCTGCACCCGGAGGAGAGCAGTTCTAGCTTTCCTCCAGGTGTGACGACACCTCTGGACGAAAGCGTGGGCGGAGGGAACCGCGACTTCGGATTCCAGGTTCTGAAAAATGGGTGGCTGGTAACCTAAACTACCTTCAAATGGGGATAGGCCCGTGGACGATACTGGTAACGAGTTATGCGCGTACTCAACCCATGAGAGCTGCTGGCTCTAGGAGGAAGGATTCTGAGACACCAAACATCGCAACACCCGTTCCAAGTCTTGGTTGGCCCTCTCAGTTTGACCGCTGCTCTGAGGATAACCAGAAGAAAGACTAACATTCGCCCCCAGTAATGGACAAAACTCTTTCCAAAATTTGGACACGAATTGGGGTCCCCTGTCAGAGACCACATCCATCGGGAGGCCATGAATGCGAAAGACATGATCAATGACAGTAACCGCTGTCTTCCTCCCAGAAGGTAATTTAGGCAGGGGAATAAAATGGGCCGCCTTCGAGAACAGGTCCACCACGGTTAAAACTACCGTGTTGCCTTGGGAGGGTGGGACGGCTGTAACGAAATCTAGGGCAATGTGGGACCAAGGTCTCGAAGGGACAGACAGCGGCTGCAGGAGGCCTGTCGGGGGTCGATTGGAAGTTTTCCCAATGGCACAAACAAGCAGGCCAAAACAAAACCACAAATGTCTCGAGCCATAGATGGTAGGGCTGCACGATTAATCGAAATCGAATTTGGGTTATGTGCGATTATGAAAGCGCAAAGGCTGTGATTTTAATTAAATAAATATATGCACAGTGTGTTAGTGAAGAGTGGCTCTGTGATCAGTATTAAATGCTGCTCCATCTGAAAGCACTGCGAGTTTGAGTCGCTTATAACGTGCGTTTGAAAAAGCAACGCGTCAAACATCTTCACAAACTAGTAATGCGAAACATTCATAAACCTGTTGTCCAACAAATTACAACGTTTAATAACACGTTTTAACTCACTTCATATCGCCAGTCGAGTGTTTGTGAGCTGATGTGGCTTCTTAATCACAGAATGAGGCAGACAATGCATTATTTTATAGTTTTCTATATAGTGATAAAGTCTATGTCAATCAGCACTGCATACTTTATTATTATGAAAATACCCGAGAAGGCTTGAAGAACTCAAATACACCATATATTGATGCAGTTGTGTTTATTGTCTTCATGTTTAATCAGTCAAAGCGTTTCTATCTTCTTTTTATTCAGCCCACAGCGCTAGCTTCACATTAGGGATTTCCTGAAAACTATTACTTCTCTGAGGCAAATGTGGAGTTTCTGCTCGAGGGCGCCCTCTGGCTTCCAGTATGAATGAAACTTTTGGGTAACAAATAAGAAAAATAATACTTCTCTCTAAATAAATTTATATGACAATCCATATGTTTTTCTTCAATGTACAGGAGTTTTTTTCCCCACAATGGATGCATAAGAGGCTCATATTTCATATTAAAGACATATACTTTAAGAAATCGATATCACAGATAAAAAGCACAGATTTTTATAATTTTTTTTTTTTTTACAATAAATCCTTAGACCTTTCTAATGATTTTTAGTCATAGCCGAAACAAAGTTTGGAGAATGCAGCTTCAGCTGCACTAGACCACCTGAACCTGAACGTGGAGGTCAAGGCAGTCAGAGGAGCGACCAGTTGGCTGTAATTGTGAATAAAACGCCGGTAAAAATTGGCAAAACCCAGAAACCTCTGCAGGGCCTTGCGGGAATCTGGAGTTGGCCAATCCACCACAGCCTGAATCTTGTCGGGATCCATGCGCACTCCCTCAGACGAGATGATAAACCCCAAGAAAGGGACAGACTGTGCATGAAAAACACACTTCTCTGCCTTGACAAAAAGCCTATTCTCAAGCAGCCTCTGAAGCACTCGCCTGACGTGCTGAATATGTTCCTGGAGAGACAGAGAAAAAAAAAAAATCAATATGTCATCCAGGTAAACATGTATGAACTGATCGACCATGTCTCTCAGCACGTCATTGATGAGTGCTTGAAAGACCGCGGGAGCATTGGACAGCCCAAACGGCATGACCAAATATTCAAAATGCCCCCTGGGGGTATTAAAAGCGGTCTTCCATTCATCCCCCTCCCTGATGCGAACCAAATGATAAGCGTTACGGAGATCCAACTTCGTAAAAAAGGATGCCCCCTGCAACCGCTCGAAGGCCGAAGACATCAACGGCAAAGGATACGTATTTTTTGCAGTGATGTTATTCAACCCTCGATAGTCAATGCAAGGTCGCAGAGAACCATCCTTCTTCTCCACGAAGAAGAACCGCGGGGTTCTTCTAGAACCCCGCGAGCCAGCTGGAGAGGAAGAAGGGCAGATGATCTTGGCTGCCAGAGAATCAGAAATATATTTCTCCATGGCCTCCCTTTCCGGAGAAGAAAGCGAGTATAACCTGCCCTTAGGCGGAGATGTACCTGGCAATAGGTCTATAGCACAGTCATAAAGACGATGCGTAGGGAGAGAAGGAGCTCGAGACTTACTGAACACTTCCTTCAGGTCCAGGTACTTCTCAGGCACATTAGACAGGTCCATGGATTCCTCCTGAAACACAGAGCACAACATGGAAGAACAAGCAGACACCAAACAAGACACATGACAATAACTGCTCCAAGAGCAGACAGTGTTCTGTTGCCAATTGATGTGTGGGTTATGACGGGACAACCAGGGATGACCAAGCACCACCGGAGCCAAAGGGGAATCAATTAACAGGAGTCTGATTTCTTCCGTGTGATTACCAGATGTGATGAACTTGATGGGACCAGTAGAACGGGTGACTGATGGCATGACTTGACTGCTGAGTGCATGGACAGATATGGGGTGAGGTAGTGTGACGACAGGAACCATGAGCTGAGAAGCCAAAGTCGCATCAATGAAGTTACCCTCCGCTCCGGAATCCACTAAGGCCTGGCAGGTGTGAAATGTGATGGCCCATTGTAGTCTGACCGGGAGGAGAGTAGCAGAAGAGGATTTCTCGAAGGAAACACCACTTGCTCTGGCTTTTAACAGACAGCTGGTAGAGAAATGTCCGCCCGCCCCACAGTACAAACATAGTCCGTTGCTTCTACGCCGATCCTTCTCCTCCCTGGTCAGTCGGGTTCTGCCCACCTGCATGGGTGCAGAATCTTGAGTGGGGCTGACTGTACCGTTGGTAGAATCCACCTCAGGAAAGAAGAATGGACGCGAGCGCTGATCACGTCGTTGCAGACGACTGTCTACACGAATCGCCATCTAAATCAGTTCATCCAGATCTGTAGGCAAATCCAGCCCAATGATCTCCCTTTGGATACGGTCAGCCAACCCATGCAGGAATCGATAGAATAGTCAGTAACCGAGCGGTTGCCTTGTTGTAAATCAGCCAACTCCCGAGCCGCCTCACGGCCCGAAACCGACCGGTCAAACACCCTCTTCATCTCATCAGCGAAGGACTGGAACGAGGCGCAGCATGGGTGTTTATTCTCCCACACCGCTGTTCCCCAAAGAGCAGCACCCCCCGATAACAGAGTGATCATCAACGCCACCTTAGACCGCTCCGCAACAAGCATTTAGTCACAAAAGCTCGACATAATTGTAGCTCACCGGAATAATGAGCAGGAGGTGGAAGACGAGGCTCGGCGTGACGATCCGCTCGCTCAGCTGGAAGGGGAACAGACGGTGGGGTTGGCACAGTGGACGCTCCGTCTGTTTCGGTCTTAAGCTGCTGGAGCTGGGCAGTCACCTCAGACACCTGTGCCACCAAAGCTTGCACCGCATGACCTGTAGCCAATATCTGTTCTTCCTGTTGATCCATACGAATGTTGTTATTGGATAGAAAATTTCTCCACTCACCACTTGCTGAATCCATCCTGGTCGGATCGTTATGTCAGGTTAAATGACTTGAGATTCAGTTGCAAGTGCAGTAATCTTTTATTAGGATAAAACGAAGAACAAACAGTGCAATGGTTGGAAACGTGGTGGGTGCAGAGTGAATCCTTGGCGGCACAGGGACTACAATGGGCAGATGATACAGGACAGAAACTCCAACGAGAAATTCCACGAAGCAGGAATAAATCCAGAAACAGGAAGGAAACTGGAGCACAGGACATGGGAGACAGAAGACACTGCACAAGGAAACAACGATCCGACAATGAATGAACAAACACAGAGACATATATAGCAGGGCTGACAAGCCGCAGCTGAACCTGATCGCTAATCAGCGATTGGGGTTGCCCAGCAATACAGGTGACAGACACGCACACACACACAGACAACAGGAAATTCCACAGACCTGCAAACCGTGACACATTGTCTTACTAATGAAGTACTGCATCCTTTTCAGGTAAATCATTTATTTAAAGAAAATACTACACTAATACTGGATGGTTATCTGCTGGTTATAGACAAGGATGTCAAGTAAGTCTACTTGTTACATATTGCAAACGTGCAGTATATATACAGTGCCCTCCACTAATATTGGCACCCTTGGTAAATATGAGCAAAGACAGCTATGAAAAATCTGCATTGTTTATCCTTTTGATCTTTCATTCAAAAATTCTAATGTTTTTCTCTAGTTCACTTTGGCCACAATTATTGCCACCCAATTATTGCAATGTCCTTTTGCCAAGATAACAGCTCTGAGTATTCTCTTATAATGCCTGATGAGTTTGGAGAACATCTGACAAGAGATCAGAGACCATTCCTCCATACAGAATCTCTCCAGATGCTTCAGATTCCCAGATCCATGTTGGTGCTTCTTCTCTTCAGTTCACCCACTCATTTTCTATAGGGTTCAGGTCAGGGGACTGGGACGGTCATGGCAGAAGCTTCATTTTGTGCTCAGTGACACATTTTTGTTGATTTTGATGTTTGTTTTGGATCATTGTCCTGATGGAAGATCCAACCACGGCCCATTATAAGATTTCTAGCAGAAGCGGTCAGGTTTTGATTTTTTATCTGTTGGTATTTGCTAGAATCCATATTGCCATGTATCTAAACAAGATGTCCAGGACCTCCAGCAAAAAAATAGGCCCACAACATTAAAGATCCAGCAGTATATTTGACCGTGGGCATGGGGTACTTTTTATCCCTGTTTGCACTGAACCCATCTGATGGGTTTGCTGCCAAAAAGCTATTTTTTTTGTTTCATCCGACCATAGAACCAGGTCTCTTTTGAAGTTCCAGTTTGTTTGCCTGGAGTTTGTTTTTGGATGAGCGAGGAGGATTTTTCTTGAAACCTAACATAATGAAAAATAACGTGGTGATGTAGATGTATTTTCTTACAGACACTTTCTATTTTGTGAAGCTCAACAATCTTTTGCTGCACATCAGAACTATATTCTTTGGTTTTACTCATTATGATGAATGATTAAGGGAATTTGGCCTTTGTGTTTCCTCATATTTATACTCCTGTGAAACAAGAAGTCATAGCTAGACAATTTCATACTACTAGTCACCCTGGTGTGCTAAAAAAAAAAAAAAATCTAAATATGAATGGGAATATACTTAAGAGATATTTTACTCATAATAATTTCTAGGGGTGCCAATAATTATGGCCAACATGCATTGGAGAAAAACATTTATTTCATAATGTGAGCTTCCCCCACTTTCAAAGAATTTTGTGATTTTTTTTTAATGAAAGATCAAAAGGATAAACAATGCAGATTTATTTTCACAGCCTTCTTTGCTCATATTTACCAAGGGTGGCAATATTAGTGGAGGGCACTGTATGTATATGTGTGTGTGTATATATATATATATATATACACACACACACACACACACACACATACATACATACATATTCATGAAGTCTCTACATCATACATATGTTTTTCAGACGCACCTAAGCATGTATATTGAATCTTGACACCCATATAAAGTATCTTTGCAGGCCTCTGCATTGACTGATGATCACTGACATTCCCCATTTCTTCTCCTTTTTCGTTGATGCCGAAGTCACAGTATCTGTTGACATTGAGCTGAACCTTCTGTCCAACCATAATTCATAAAACAGTAACTTAGAGTGACTCTCATCTCATTTTAAGACTCTTCTCTGCTCTCCTCCTCTCACCATCTCCTCTTGCTCTTTCCCCCACTGTATTTCTCCCTATACTTGATCTATTCTCAGTGCTACACAACCTTCTTTTTCTTTCTCCAGGGTCCTCCATTGTTACTTTACTCATGGGTTTTCACTTTTTATGGACAGAAAATGTATGATTGAACAATTTAGTAAATTGCACTTGTGCTTTGTGTATTACAACAAAAATCAATACGATGGCATTTGACAACATGATGTGGATTCAGGAATATAGCTTTGCTTTAGTTTTTCTGCGTTAGCTTTTGGACAGCATGAGCCTTGAATTGGAATCTGATGTGTATGTCAAGAAAACATTGTAGTTTGTATAAAATAAATGAAAATGCACAAACTGAAAATTATGAACGGGTTAGATGTCTGCGTTAATTGTTTTGAGAGTATTGGGAATTAATCTTAGTTTGGAGAAATGTGTAAAATCAGTTGAGAAATACTGTTATAATAAATATGTATATCAAAAATCCATAGTCCATTAATTCAGTAATTACATGTACAATATGTAACTTTTGGCCCTCTAGTACATAAAAAACAAAAGCGCGAGTGTGCGTATGAATACGATTCTTTTTTGATCCTATTGCTCACAAAACATTAGAGGCTTAAGAGATATAACCAGTTTAGATGGAAAGGATCTCAAGCTGACTATATAGCTGAATACGTTACTATAGCAGTTATACCCATTAACAGACATGGTACTTCCTTAAAATTAAATTCACTGAAATGACCCTTCACAATAGATAATGCTTTACAATGAACTCTATTAGAGAGTTACGTATGGCAATTTATCTATTCAATAAAATACCTTAATCACCAGTTGAGTAATAAAAACGGCATCTCTGTTTCGCTTTTACAGCATTTCAAATCCCTCAGTTCTCACCATCTCTGAACAACCAAGCCTATGTTGATTCTTGTTTTATTACAAGCTCTGTTGCGTTCTCTTTTTGCCAGCAGACTCTTCTCTGTTCAGCGTTTGTTTTTCACCGGAGCCTCGAGGTTTAGCTGCTCCATGTCAACCTTTCTTGCTCGTTGTGACAATTAAGCTGTGCCACTCCCACACCATACATGCGTAAAAGTAGCTGGAGAACCTTTTCTCTATTTATGGATATGACGAGACACGCACGGGCAAGTGACACATGTACAAAATCTTTCCGTAAAAACCATCCTGACAAGGCTAAAATGTAAACACGTATAATAGGCTTACCATAGTGAATAGGGGTAAGACAAAAACACGTTTTGGAAGAAGTATTGATGATGTATTGGCTCATTATTTAAATTTTGTTAATTTTTAACAAAAAAAAAAAAGTTACATATCTTTAAGGGATAATCTTTTGTTTCTGTTTTGGGTGGGTTTGTCACGTTTTAGTTCATGCGCACATGTTATTCATTTCATTGATTGGTTTGTTTGTTCTATTTAATCCATGTTTCTTTCTGTTCATTGTCAGTTCTCGTCACGTAAAGTTGGTTGCTCTGTTCATGCTTTTGAGAGAGTTTTCGGAGTGTTTTTGTTACGTTTTGAGTTGAAAATAAAATACTGCATGCGAATAGATCCAGCCTTTATTTTTCATCTGCACTTCAACCAGCTGCGACACTTTTAGCCCCAGTTTCACAGACAAGGCTTAAGCTAGTCCCAGACTAAAATGCATGTTTGAGCTGTTTTAACTGAAAGCAACTTGCACTGATGTATCTTAAAATATGTCAGTGCCATTGTTTTGTATCAAGATGCACACCAGTAATGTTTTTTTAAAAAGCTACTAAAAAGCTACTAAATTGAACTAAGGCCTAATCCTGGCTCATTCTAAGCCCTGTCTGTGAAACCAGGCCTTAATGTTTTATGTACTTGTAAGAAATCCTAGATATATCAGATCTGGAATGTGGAAGAAAAAAAGAAAGAAAAAAAAAAGCTAAATATGCTAAATTGTCAACACATATGCGCTTGTCAAGGCAGAGAAAACTCCTGAGGTTTAAATAGCCATTGCTGAGATGATTCATTCTAGGAAATTAAGTGTTCTTCTACCATGCTCCACAAAATGAAAATCCTTGATTAAGTATAATGAAATATAAATGGAAATTTATGTTCCTGGAAGTACCACATATGCTGTGCGTTTAATAACGTGTTTAATTCATACTTAAAAGTTATATGATTCCTTTATATTATTTTTATTTAGAACTTTAATACTACTATCTTAAATGTATATTTGAATTGCATTGTTTGTTACCTAATTAAAAATTAAATTAAAATTCATGAATGTAGAAGGCTTTCACATAATTCTACTGCACAAATCCTTATAAAAAGTGTTTCCAAAACTTTTTGCTATCCAGTATTAACTCTAGATTCAAGTCTGTCACGATAAAAGACAGCAAATTATTACAGTCAACCCGGGTGCCTGAACTTTGACCTCTGATGGAATTTGAGATGTTCCAAGAAACCTGAAGGACGTCAGTTAAACCGCAATAAACCGTGAAGAAATAAAAAGAAAAAGAGGAAAAAACTTTTAAAAAATCAAGACGATACCTTTGGGGCCCAAAAAAACTATTATAAATTTAGCACGATCACTTGTATTTCCATATCAGTCAGTGAGGCTGAACCCCTGCAGACACTAGTCTCCACTTTTATAATCGTTAACAGGCATAAAACTAAGCTCTCAAATAAATTCCTTAATCTTCTATAATGAATTCTCCAGGCTCTTTTGACATGTCACTAGCGCAGGAGTGGATTGTCCCTCGAACGTACGTTTTTGATACGTCAGAGCGATGATCAAAAACCACATCATTCAAATTGACTGAAGTGGCACACATTAAACATATTGCTGACACAGACGCTCAGATTAAAGAGTGAGGTTGCAAGAATTTCCATACTGTATGGTACACGCTGCAGCTCAGTCGAATATGAAAGCGCCAGAGCTGCCGGCAGAATTAATTTAGGTATGTTTGATTCTCTCAGCTGAAGATTCTCTGAGCTTGAGATTAGAGCAATCCACAGTCGGACCTGACATTCTTTTTCTATTACTTTCAAATCAAGCATGCAGTGTTCAGTTTGAGCTTCTTAAATAGGCAAGGAATGTATAACCATAAAATTCCCAACTCCATGACGTTTAGAGATGAATATACTCTGATCTAACCTCTATGAATCATTAAAACCCCTTTTATTATTTCTATTTCATATTTGAACAAATGTTAGGTCTAAACTCTCCATGTCAGTAGCACAAGCTGGATGTCATTCACAGCTGGACTGTGGAAAGCGAGTGTCTGAGATAATAATGTGTCAGGCTAATATCTGTGAGACTGCACTGCTACAGGGACAAAGGATTCTCATTAGTCATACTGTCTATAAGACACTTATCCATCCTCTCTGCAGCTCCTCGGCTTATAATGAGAGAATGATTGCATCTTTCTATGCGACTGGAAAAACTGTTTTTCGGTATCATGCAAACAATTTAGCTTTCCGGTTAGGGAAACACAAAATTAAAGTGTTGTCAAATAAGCCACACTTCACAAGTTTGCTAAAAATGCAAATGACAATGCATTTTTTAACTCCTGAGCACTCGACTCTCAAACAGTCGGGGAAAAAACATGGTTCCCAATAACAGCCAGTCCACGCTGCCTCTTCTTCACACGGCTGGGGTGTGGAGACTCTTGAGTACAACTATTACGCTGCTGCTTTCATGTTGGCAACTCAAGAGCACCATCTTCTGGCAAGGAAGGTAGTTAGGTGGAGAACCAATTCAAGAGTAAAACAAAAACTGTGGAGTACCCAGAGGTGTAAAGAGTACCTGAAAACCATGCTTGAGTAAAAGTACATATACCTTGCAGTGAAAATGACTCCATTGCAAGTTAACAAGTCACCAATTCCAATACAACTTGAGTAAAGGTCTTAGAGTAGCCCATCTGATTTTAACAGTAGGCATACTTAAAGGGTTAGTTCACCCAAAAATATAAATTTTGTCATCATTTACTCACCCTCAAGTTGTTCTTTATAGTAAGTTGTTCTTTGGTAACCAGACAGTTGATGGTAGCCATTGACTTCCATAGTATGGAAAAAAATACTATGGAAGTCAATAGCTACCGTCAACTGTTTGATTACCAACATTCTTCAAAATATCTTGTTTTGTGTTCAACAGAAGACAGAAACTCATACAGGTTTGGAACAACTTGAGGGTGAGTAAGTAATGACAAAATTTTCATTTTGGGGTGAACTAAGCCTTTAAGTATTTTGCTCATACTGAATGTAGGCTCAAAGATGCACTAGTCTTTAACAGCTAAGCGACATGCCAAGCAAGAAACAGCTGATTTGTGAGAAAGGCAATCCCATTATTTTCTAAAATCAAAATAAAACTGAACACCGCATATTTCAATAAATCAAGGTCAACACAACAGCCTCTTAAACATCTATAAACACTCAAGTCTCAGTTAAGCTCAAGTGCTCAAAAAGGGCATAAGTAAACAAATATCCTTCAGAAAGGTAACGTTAAGTAAAATTATATAATCAAAGCCTACTTACACTGGACGTCATCGGCCTCATCACCAACTGCAGCCATGTCCTCATCTCGTATATATAAAACCCCTGCGATTCAGCAACCACCTGCTAATGCACTTGCATTCGGGTAAAGCAGCCTTTTGTTGACAAGTTTGGGTGAGTAAGAGCAAAATGCACAAGATATAATACATTAAATGCCCTGTAGATGGTGATGTTGCTTATTTTGTAGCAGAAATAGACTGCTGCAGAAAAAGTTAGGTGCAGTGTAAAATGTAACGAGTAATTGCATTACTCATCACAAATGTATTGGAGTAAAGAGTACATATACTTGTTCAAAAATGTAGTGAAGCAGAGTAAAAGTTGTAGAGTAAAAATATCTTTTATACTCAGTCAAACTACAAAGTAGTCAAAAAGATAAGTACAGTAACTAATTACATATTACATTTACCTAACACCCTAAATCTCATTAGGGCAGTGGTTCTCAACCAGGGGGCCGAGGCTCAAGGATCCTCGAAATGATTGAAATTGAAATATTTTAAAATAAGACAAATCAAGCTTTAAAATAAGCTCAAACAACTAAAATATTCTTGATATTCATCAAATAATATATGTTGTAATATATATGTGCAGCTGTAAGGATATAATTACTAACAGTGTTGGGGAGCAACTAGTTTACATGTAATTAGATTACATAATTTAATTACAAAATAAATGTACAGTTACTGAGAAAAAATTATGTAATCAAATTTAAGTTACTTATGAAAATGTTAATGATTACAAAGGGGGTTACATCTGAATATTTTCTGTAAAAATCTAGGATATGTTGAATAATATTAATTGGTTGCTTTTCCTGTTTTTGATGTGCACAATGCCTCCTGCCATTTAAAGGCTGTTTAGTAAAGCGATGCTATTCTGATGCTTTTGATCGGCTCTCGTTCGAATTTGCAGCGCATCGTGTCATCCATTACATCAATCCACATTGCCTCTGAAAGATTTAGGCTACAACCTGACTGAGAGTTACCAACATGGCGAGTGATAAAAATGTGTTCCAGTGCTGGAAAATAGAAAAGTAATCAAAAAGTAATCAAATGTAATCAGTTACATTACTTTAATAAAGTAATTGAAATAGTTACACTACTTATTACATTTTAAATAGGGTAACTTGTAATCTGTAACCTATTACATTTCCAAAGTAACTTTCCCAACACTGATTACTAATAGGAGGAAACATACACTATACACTATTATAGTATACACTATAAAATAACTCACTAAAATTACTTAGATGCATGCCAGTCATGTCTTTCTAAAATTATTTGAAAAAAATGATTTTAACAATGCTAGGCCTCACTTATAAACTGTAAATCATATGCAAATCTTCATATAGGGTTATATTTATTCTAAATCTACTTATTCTGCTATAGCATTTATTTATGTTCAGGATATGTATTAGGTTTCTAGTTTCTAATGCACTGATCTGGTTGCAGGCGAGCAATACAAAGCCAACTACTTTATTTTATTAAATATATATTTATTTATATTTCAAATATTAAAATTGCATTTGCATGGAAAATACTCAACCTCCTCCTATCTCATTTTAAACATCCTCGCCAGAAAGAAAAGCTCTGCTGACTCCTTTCTGCTTGCTCTTGGTTTTACAGTTCTTACATCTTGAAACATAGAGGAAAGTCTCTGCTGGAGCTTATGGGCCAGAGCTCCATCCCAGTATTTACAAATCAAAGAGCCCCCGGGACACAAAACCTTGTCAGCCAAGTCCAGCACTGATAGACACATGGTGACCAGTCTTTCATGATCCAGTTCCCTGAGCCCACTGGCATTTGGGGCCATGTCACTGAGGATGACATCTGCTCGAGCTTCAGGGAGGAGCGTCTCCAGCGCCATGTGAGTTGAAGGAGCAGTGATGTCATGATTGGACAGAAACTGAGCTCCATCCAAAGCGGCGATGCGTAATATGTCTAATCCGATTACGCTTCCTTTTGGAAGATCTGCACCTGGAATGAACAATGGTATGGTGTTTATATCAGCTATGGAAAAAAGGCCTGTTCACACCAAGAACGATAGCCTTAAAGATAACAATAACTATATTTGCGTCCACACCAGCGGACGATATGACTGGCTGATTGGCTACCAATGTTTTTATCGTTTAGCCTGAAAGAATCGTTCTGAAGCAATTCCAACAATACCTCTGCTATTCTTTTATACTTAGAACGATTTTTAGAACTATATTTTTACCCTTATTTTTAACCATGTATAAACACTACTGTTCAAAAGTTTTGGGTTGGTAAGATTTTTTTATTTATTTTTAAATCTCTTATGCTCACAAAGTATGCATTTGTTTGATCAAAATACAGAAAAAAAAACAGTAATATTGGGAATTATTATTACAGCTGTTTTCTATTTGAATATATTTAAAAATGTAATTAATTCCTGTGGTGGTGTCTTCAGCGTCACATGCTATATATAAATATGACTATATATATATATATATATATATATATATATATATATATATATATATATATATATATATATATATATTTGATGCTCAAGGATCAATGTTGAAAACTGTTGTGCTGCTTAGTATTTTTGTTGAAACTGTTCAGTGTTTTTTTAATAGAAAGTTCAAAAGAAGAGCATTTATTTGAAATACATTTTCGTAAAAAAATTAAACTTTACTGTCTTTGCTGAATAAAATTAGCCTACTAATTTCGTTAAAAAGAATCTTACTGTCCTTTAACTAACGGTGGCGTTTTCCCCCAAAGATGGCATGCATATTATATGATGTGATATTATATGTGATTCATACACTCAATTCAATTCAGCAGCTCACTTACTTTCTGCTGTTGAATTGACTCTCTGGACAGCAACTTGACTCCATGCACCAGGCGCAGCACCACAATCTATGACACTTGAACCAGGTTTCAGAAGTCTGTATTTATCATCTATCTCGATCAGTTTAAATGCGCTTCTACAGCGGTAATTCTGCACGTGAGCAGCTTTAACGAAAGGGTCATTGAGCTGCCGCACCAGCCATCTCTGGTCAGCAGCGCTCTTCCCCTTCATATGCAGAGGAGTCTTCTTTAGAGAGACCGCTGACACGTGAATGCACGACCTTTGTATACATTTCCACATCATTTACAAAGAAGTGGTCTGTAGAGGAGATCAATGAAGTACATGAAAACAAGGAGACACATGTGCGTCTACAGTGTCCGCTGCCATCTTTGTTGTCAAAGATCCGCGAACTTTGCGCAAAACCTTTCAAATCGTTGAGATATACATTATTGTGTTTTATTTGTCTTTAGGATAACTTATTAATCATTTAGATTAAATGTATTCATGTATATATCCATTTGTGATAATTTCGCTGTTGTAGATGGCCATCCTTGAATTTATTTCTGCCTAATGTTTTTTTTTTTTCAGTCGAGAATATTTGACTGTTGCACACTGCGATGTCTGAATCGTGAATGACTCGTTCTTTTGATTCGAATCTTTTCAATGAACTGGATGTGACGGAATGAGGACAAATAATAGCCTTTAATAGTCGCATAGCAGGAATGTTACAAAAAACGTATTTTAAATATTTTAACGGTTGGGCAAAAAAAAACATATAAAAAAGTTAATTAATTTTAGGTGGTTTTAAAAAGTTTTTTTAGTTCGTTTAGTTCTGTTCGAAAGAACCGATTCACAGAAACGATTCTGATTTCCGATCGAGAACATTTCACTGTTGCACTCTCGATTACAAACCTTAGGTAGGCGGAGTTCATATATTTTGCAGATCTGTAAATCATCTGTTGGATTTGGAACAATAACAACCTGAATTTAAACGTCAATCACTATTATGAACAAATTCACAGTTGTCATTCTGTAGCCTCCATGTGATCGCGAGCAACACGCGGGAAACAAACTCGACCGATTCATGTCTTGATAATTGTTATTACATTTTTTGTCTCTACTGGTTTCTTTGGGCAAGGTAAACAAATTATTTTGGTAGAAGCAACAGTGATAAACTTAAGATACTACACTGTACTGATTTATATTAATCATCGATTACACTATAAATCATCATTTGTCTCTTGTTGTGTAGACTCTTAAGAAAAGCTACTCGTCTTTTGAACGCTGCAGTGTAAATAAAAGTAAGAACTTGATCTGAAAAATTGGATATATTATTTAAAATACAAATCCTCTATATTGCAGAAAGCAAGTATTGTCAAAGACCAAAGACATTTTAAATTGCATATATATATATATATATATATAAGGGCTGGTAGGAGGAAATTTCCATTCCAACTCTTTTTAACCCAATTCTGCTTCTCTGTTTGTGATCAGGCCATTTTAAGCCGTTAAACTCTGGGAAAGTTTTCAGTGATCCAGTAATCGAATTCATTCAAACAGTCCAAAACAGCGCTCATGTAAAGAAGGCCAGGCTGATCACATCAGACATATCAGACAGAATAGAGACTCACATTGCGTTTTTAGTGAATTATTCATTCCAGTGTGTGCTTTGCTTTAAAACACGAGCTCTGTCGTATTCTGCGATTGTTTCTGAAGAGCGTAATATTGGTGACGTACAGGAGTCGTACAGTAAGCCCCTGAGAATCTATATTATATTGATGCACAAAGAACAAAACGTGTATGTGCGCGCTCTCGATCACTGATGTACTGACACATTTCAGTACATTCGCGTTGTTTCCACACACACTCGGGAAGGATATATTTGATTTGTCATGTGTACGTTGTTGTGTTTAGTAATCGTAGGTTTATGCAGTCAAAGCGGTTGATTTAGGAGTGTGGTCCTGTTCGGTATTGCAGCTTGACGTCTAAAATGAAAACAATCTCGTTGCTCTGTACACATACTATACACTGTGAATTCTGTAACGTTTTTTTTCTGTAATGTTTTTTTTCATGGGTGCTTAGGTGTGTATAAATTTATTATAAAATATAATTATATGGACTCCTTATATTTGGTTATTTGGTGTCCTTTTGTAGTCTCCAATGAGCTTGCAGAAAATACAGTTTTCTGATTGTTTACTTTGCGGGATATAGCAAATGATGACAAAATGAATGTGTTTAATGAGATAAATGGCGTATGCTTAATTTTACGATGTGCGATTAATCGCGATTAATCACACTCTTGCTGTGTGATTAATCACGATTAATCGCACACTTATCGTTTATTAGATTAGATTGAAATTTTTAATTGATTGACAGCCCTATATATATATAAACACTGTATTACATTATATTACAGCACGTTGTATTATATGTATAGGGTGATGCTGACCTCTAAACTGCTGACCCTGGTGCTGGTAGTGCAGCCTGGCCAGGTGTTATTGGGCATGAAGAAAAGAGGCTTTGGAGTGGGCAAATGGAATGGGTTTGGAGGGAAAGTCCAGACAGGAGAGACCATAGAGCAGGCTGCTCGACGGTGAGTCTAACTCCTGTTCACTGATGTATTCTTTTGCAGCAATGCCACACAGGAGTTCAGAAAGAAAGAAAAAAAGATGTTAATGTCAGTGTTATTTCAGTATCATTGATATGCTATTATAGATTTTAATATTTTGCATTATATTTTATTGTTATACTTTTTGTTTTCATTTTCATTTTGTTCCGTGTTTGTCATTTTTATTAGTTGTTTTTATTATTAATTTAAAAAAAAATGTCTATAGTTTTTATTACGTTATAGTTTTAATAATTTTAATACTTCAGTTTAAACTAAACAAACATGAGAAATATTGCTTTGGTAACTAGCTGAAATAAAATAAGTTTGAGATTTTATATTTTATTTTGTATAATGTTTATTTTATTTCAAGTACTGAAAATATTTTTTTATGGTTTTAGTTTTAGTTAATGATAAAATAACATTTCCTAGTTCAGTGGTTAAAATACAAAGATGTAATTTTTTTGTTTTTTAATAGTTGTGGGTTCCATATACTGTTATAATCAGTTCTGTCAGGACCACTTTCGTCAAAGATGATTGACAATTAGCATATAGTTTAGATTGGCGGTATGGTTCTGTTGTGGGCAAGAACTCTCTGTGCATCCATGCAGCCTAGCATGGATAAGAGCAGGGAGAGCAGCAATAACCCCCCTTAGGGTAAACAGAACAGAACCAACATAATGTATTGCTGATATCATTAATGTCAATATTTAATGTACAACATAATTCGGGAATTTAGTCTGATTCAAGGGGAATCAGAATGCCAAATCCTAACTGGACTAGAGGAGGAGCTGGGGATGGAGGATGGTAATTAGCTCCGGAGAAACGCAGTAGCAGCTGATAATACTTTAGGAGCTTATATATGTATGGTGTGATAGATTAGAATGTAAATCAGTTATTTTATTGTACATTTTAAAGTAGTGTGTTACTTTACTAGTTACTTAGAAAAAAGTAATCTGATTACATAACTTGCATTACTTGTGATGCGTTACCCCAACACTGATTATAATTAATAATTATTATGAGGTTTGCAGGTCTAACAAACCCTACCTGGTTTTACTACAGTTCACCAAGAATCACACTATTAAGAATAATAAATAGTAACCATTGCATCAAAACAATATTATAACAAAATTATGACTTTACAAAAACGATGTAACAAATATTTTTTTTTAATTTTCTAATTGTATTTAATATTTTCATTTTCACAAATAGTGAATATGCTCGCTGTATACAGTAATGTCTATTTTAATGTTTTTTTTTGTTTGTTTTTATGAGTCTGTAGGTGTACCATGTTTCATTTTATAAAAGCCATTATTTTCCCTCCAGTGTCTGTTTTCACTTCCTTGAAGCTACAGATCAAAGTTAAACAGTTTGAACCTTGTAATGTCGCGAATGTTTGATATTATTTACTTCTCTGTAGAACTTAACAATGGTGTCAGCGATTGGTCATGTTCAATCTTCCCTGCTTTTATTGGTTTCCAGCTGAAACAAAATGACATTTAATTTGACAGGGAGCTGCTAGAGGAAAGTGGCCTCACTGTTGACACCCTCCACAAGATTGGAAATATCAAATTTGAGTTTATTGGGGAAACAGAACTGCTGGATGTCCACATTTTCAGAGCTGACACCTATGAAGGAGAGCCAACCGAATCAGACGGTAATACAGCTCCACATCACTTTATGATCCAGTTTGTGAGACACGTACGTGAGACAGAAGGTCTAATAACATGCCACTGAAGCGGTTTGTTTTTCTTTCAGAGATGAGGCCACAGTGGTTTGACACAGATAAAATACCTTTCAGCCAGATGTGGGCAGATGACGTCCTGTGGTTCCCACTGATGCTTCAGAAAAAGAAGTTCTTGGGATATTTTAAATTCCTTGGTCATAGTGTGATAGTGGAGCATAAACTGGATGAGGTGGATGACGTTTGATTGGGGTTTTAATACCATTGATGGACATTGTCACTGTATCAGTGGAAATTATTCAGCAAAATCTGATGTTCACACTACTGAGTACGTCTTCATGGAGCACGACATGCATAAGAAAATAGTGTTATCCATTAGTTTGATGTTCCATTTATATTTTGGTTGAATCCTCAAATGCATCATGATCTGTATTCTGATGTTTTGTTTTACCTGTTTCTTTGTTCCTCATTCCTACAACCAAATTTTCCATTAGTAGTGTACATAAAGTTATTTCATCCAACTACATCTCCTTCAATGATTTCAAATGATAAATATATCTATATAAAATAAATATATTTTCGGGCATACTTTCATAACGAAGATAAACTGGCTGCATAATATGAACCGGTTTCAGTGCTCAAGAACATGTTGAAAACAGTTTTGCTGCTTAATATTTTTTGTGGAAACGGTACTTTTTTTTTTGTATTCTTTGATCAAACTTGCTTTTACTCACTTGTGCCAGCAGATGGCAGAATTGAATATGCATACAAAAACAGTTTCCCTTTCTTTATTGCTTTCCTTAACCGAACAATCAAACATGAACAACTGACAATAATAAGTTCTGCTAAAGGGTTTACTACAAAAATATGCATGATACATGCGTTATCAACCAACAGCAATGTGTCAATCTATACAACATTATGAAACATTGGCAGACATATTTCAAAGTAAAGTTCACGCAATAGCTTACTAGCAGTCTGAGAATTTCAGACCTTCGTGATTTATCAAACGAATGGAAACAGGTCTTTTGCATATAAGAGCAGCTAGCGGCTAATTTCATGCTAACTTAAGTTATTGCTTTATTTCGAGACCCTCTCGATCCAGACTCAGGCTTCGTTACAGAAAATACATTACACAATATAAAGAACTTTTAGACAAGTAATTAAAAGTATTTTTCACCGTTCAAGTTTGGATATCTCACGCTACTGTTTTTGAAAATCTGCTCACCAAGGCTGCATTAACTTGAACAAAAATACAGTAAAACAATTTAAAATAACATTTCTATTTTATTTTATTATAAAATGTAATTTATTCCTGTGATGATGATGCAATTCCTATTCCTGTGAGTTTTTATCAATGTTGAAAACAGTTGTGTTGCTTAGTGCATGAAGCATATTTTAGAATTCTTTGATTAATGGACACTTTTCACAGACTGATGACGCGTTTTAACGGTCATCAATATCGTAAATCCTGCAAAGTTTTTTGTATTTTCATTTTTTTTATGTATGTACATTTATAACACTAATACTTTGTATTATATTACTTTTGCATCAATTACAAAAAAAAACAACAACGCTGCTGTGAGGGTGTTTCTAATACAGCATCTATGGGAGTGACGGTAAAATTACATATTTCATATTTACAATATTAACATATTTCTCTTTTCACTGCCGTTATCAATCTCATTCTATTTTTTTCCCTCTTTTTGAAAGTTGTGAAATCACTATTGTGGAGTTTTTCTTTTGCTATTTGAGCAAATGGGGACACAAAAATATATTTAATGTATACTCTCATTCGCCACTATAAAAGTTAACCCAACTATGACGACTTCCGCTTCTGAGAAACCCGGAAATGTGAAAAGGATCTGTAGAAAGTTCCAAAAACATTTGAAACAGAAATCCCATAAATAACTTTACAGTCACTTTTGATCAATTCAATGCAGCCTTGCTGAATAATTATGAAATTAAAAAAATACTACCCCCTTTTGAATGGTAGCGTATAGCCTATTACTTCATAATGATGAAATGTGGAAACAAAACAAAGATGGAAGTCTGAAGATTACAAAATAGATAACAGATATCAGACTGGCAGCTGAAACCACAAAAAAGTAATACAGTGCCTTTGCAACTAATAGCATAATCTCTGCATATTTTCTGTGTTTTTGCTATGTATATTCAGCTGAACACTGCAACCTCTTGCTCTCTGGCTATTAGCTTCTCAGCTCATTTCTTTATATTGCATAGCTTGTAGGTCATTTTTCATTTGTTACACTGTTTTGTACAATGTAAAATTTCTTTAAGATTAGCTTACATTTCAAAACAGCAATATCATCTTTGCATACATGTAGATCAAAAACAGTAATACAGTGTCTTCCCAATCCCAGAAATTATTCTCAACAACAATAGTCATTTATTTTAGGCGTCCATTTGCTCAAACTGTATGAAATCGAGGGCACTCTTCACTTCTGTCAGATTTTAAGATCTGCTGCAGTTTCCCATAATTCTTTACAAGGTGCTTTTATAGAATACTGACTGTCTGTAATTCCTGACGAGATCCTGCTATTCAAAACAGGCTAGAATTCATTGTCTACTTTTGATTCTGAAGTCACTGACAGCAGGGAGGCTATTTTGGGCTGAGAGGCGGAGACCGTCCATTACCGTCCCCAAAAAGAGTTTTAAGCTTAGAATGAAGATCTTGCCACACCTCACCCATCTAGATCAGAGCAAAATAATACACATCAACAAATATAAAGTTTTGTTAAAATCAAAGTAATAAAGAAAACAGCTTTGGCACTTATTGACAGAAATAACTCACTAACTAAATAAATAACTAACACACATACTGTTGTTGATACTATAGATGAGGATAAGTTTACCTCTTTATGTCCCAGCACCTGTGAGTCTACAAATGCCCCCAGGATATGAGACGTAATGGGCAGGTATGTGAATATGAGCTGGCTCTCCTGGTGCAAGCCGAACAGGGAGAAGTAGTTGCGCAGCTCCATGGCCTGAATGGCGTTTTCTTGCTGGCGTGAGTCAGAGATCAGAGTGAGGTCACAGTGCAGTCACATCATCCCACCCTAACCATCATCGTCATCTTCCCTGTAGTGACCAATTACTGCTACTTGCTCACGATGAGCCATCCAGCAGTTAAAAACCACAGGATCATGGCATGTTATTTAAAAGTTAAACGGATACAGTATGTGCATCACATGACTTAGCATTGCATCAATATCAATCAAGTATGAGACATACTTTCGTCCTCTGGCTAGCTGGGCTTTTATCATAAAAAAAAAGAGCAGGCCTTTTCTTTAAGTTCTTTTTCTAACAAAATTGAATGGATAAATCCTTGAAATAAATAATTAAATTGTAAAATAAAATAACTGCAAAATGGCTGCTCAAATGATCAGTTAAATGCAAATCTGGCCAGTAAAACTATAGGATTATAAACTTGCTTGAAATTACTTGGTGTCTTATACAATATTTTGATGGCTTGTACAATATTTTGAGTGCTATTGATGCAATGGAATTACATTGTCTGTTGGTACTTTTCAGTTTGGTCCAATTTTACACCAATAAACTACAGTATTTTCTATTTTAATATATTTTAAAATGTAATTTATTCCTTTATTTATTTCAGCAGTCATCACCCTAGTCTTCAGTGTCACATGATCCTTCAGAAATCATTCTAATATGCTGATTTGGTGCTCAAAAAACATTTCTCATTATTATCAATGTTGAAATCAGTTGCTTAATATTGTTGTGGAAGCTGATCATTTTTCAGGATGCTTTGATGAATAGAAAGTTCAAAAGAACAGCATTTATTTGAAATATAAATCTCTTATAACATTATTGTCTTTACTGTCACTTTTGATCAATTTAATGTGTCCTTGCTGAATTAAATTAATATATAAAAAAAGATTTTACTGACCCCAAACTTTTGAACATTTTTGAATATCTTAAGTTAACATTTTAACTTTGACATCCCTAAAAAACATATTCTGCTTTTTTTTACTCTAATCTTTCACAGACCTCCTTGCATCCTTTTGCGGCCCCTCTGGGCCCCAGTTTGAAAACCCCTGGCCTAAACAAGATGAAAAAGGCCTCCTGCTACCTCTCTAAAGAGGCAGAGGTCTTAGTTCATATTCCTGCAGCATCCCTAAAGGGATTTTGAGGATACAAATCTTGCTCTAGGGCTTTAGTTTCCAGTCCTTCAGATCAATTTCACCTACTAAATTAAAGGGATGTATCAGCAGCCCTCAAGCTACTGGTCCCCACATTTCCCCTCTGCTTATTCTACCTCACAAGCTGCTATAGCTCTTTGTAGTGTGTGTGTGTGTATGTCTGTGTGAGGGCTGACCTGGACGATTCGGGACTCCAGCTGCTCTACAGAAACCTGTTCTTTAGGCTGCACGGTGGCGCTCATCATTTGTCTCTTCATGACACTGTACTTCTGCAGCGCTCGCTGATGTTCGTGCAAGACCCCTTTCTCGTGCCGTTCACACAAGTCCTGTATGACAACACGCATACACACTCATTAAAAAGAACCTGCTGTGGCTTGGCTTATTGGTTAACCTATATGCACATTAAGCTTTAGTGCACATGTGGGTGACACAGGTTTGAATCTAGCTTGCAACACATGCAAATTCTGTTATTCATTCCCATTATTTCCTGTCCTCTCTCTCATTATAATAACATTATAATATTGCTGCTCAGTTATTATTGCTGCTCAATTATTAATAATTGTTCTTATTATATCTACAAACCCCATTCCAAAAAAGTTGGGACACTGTACAAATTGTGAATAAAAAAGGAATGCAATAATTTACAAATCTCATAAACTTATATTTTATTCACAATAGAATATAGATAACATATCAAATGTTGAAAGTGAGACATTTTAAAATGTCATGCCAAATATTGGCTCATTTTGGATTTCATGAGAGCTACACATTCCAAAAAAGTTGGGACAGGTAGCAATAAGAGGCCGGAAAAGTTAAATGTACATATAAGGAACAGCTGGAGGACCAATTTTCAACTTATTAGGTCAATTGGCAACATGATTGGGTATAAAAAGAGCCTCTCAGAGTGGCAGTGTCTCTCAGAAATCAAGATGGGCAGAGGATCACCAATTCCCCCAATGCTGCGGTGAAAAATAGTGGAGCAATATCAGAAAGGAGTTTCTCAGAAAAAAATTGCAAAGAGTTTGAAGTTATCATCATCTACAGTGCATAATATCATCCAAAGATTCAGAGAATCTGGAACAATCTCTGTGCGTAAGGGTCAAGGCCGGAAAACCATACTGGATGCCCGTGATCTTCGGGCCCTTAGACGGCACTGCATCACATACAGGAATGCTACTGTAATGGAAATCACAACATGGGCTCAGGAATACTTCCAGAAAACATTGTCAGTGAACACAATCCACCGTGCCATTCGCCGTTGCCGGCTAAAACTCTATAGGTCAAAAAAGAAGCCATATCTAAACATGATCCAGAAGCGCAGGTGTTTTCTCTGGGCCAAGGCTCATTTAAAATGGACTGTGGCAAAGTGGAAAACTGTTCTGTGGTCAGACGAATCAAAATCTGAAGTTCTTTTTGGAAAACTGGGACGCCATGTCATCTGGACTAAAGAGGACAAGGACAACCCAAGTTGTTATCAGCGCTCAGTTCAGAAGCCTGCATCTCCTCTGGTATGGGGTTGCATGAGTGCGTGTGGCATGGGCAGCTTACACATCTGGAAAGGCACCATCAATGCTGAAAGGTATATCCAAGTTCTAGAACAACATATGCTCCCATCCAGACGTCGTCTCTTTCAGGGAAGACCTTGCATTTTCCAACATGACAATGCCAGACCACATACTGCATCAATTACAACATCATGGCTGCGTAGAAGAAGGATCCGGGTACTTAAATGGCCAGCCTGCAGTCCAGATCTTTCACCCATAGAAAACATTTGGCGCATCATAAAGAGGAAGATGCGACAAAGAAGACCTAAGACAGTTGAGCAACTAGAAGCCTGTATTAGACAAGAATGGGACAACATTCCTATTCCTAAACTTGAGCAACTTGTCTCCTCAGTCCCCAGACGTTTGCAGACTGTTATAAAAAGAAGAGGGGATGCCACACAGTGGTAAACATGGCCTTGTCCCAACTTTTTTGAGATGTGTTGATGCCATGAAATTTAAAATCAACTTATTTTTCCCTTAAAATGATACATTTTCTCAGTTTAAACATTTGATATGTTGTATTCTGAATAAAATATTGAAATTTGAAACTTCCACATTATTGCATTCGGTTTTTATTCACAATTTGTACAGTGTCCCAACTTATTTGGAATCGGGTTTGTATGTTGAAAATGTTTTTGCTGGAAACCGTGATATTTTTTTTTTTTTTTAGGATTCTTTGATGAATAGAATGTTCAAAAGAACAGCATTTATTTGAAACAGAATTTTTGTAACATTATAAATGTCTTTACTGTCACTTTTGATAAATTTAATGCATCCTTGCTGAATAAAATGATTAATTTCTCTAAATCTTACTTACCCCAGACTTTTGAATGGTAGTATATCACGGTTTCCACAGAACTATTAAGCAGCACAACATTGATAATAATAAGATACTGTATGTTTCTTGAGCAGCAAATCAGAATATTCAAATGATTTCTGAAGGATCATGTGACACTGAAGACTGGGGTAATGATGCTGAAATAAATAAATAAAGGTAAAATATATTAAAATAGTATTTGTAATATTTGACAGTATTTCTGTTGTTACTGTATTTTGATCAAATGAATAAATTAGTTTGTGAAAAGTCATTTAAAATTTTTAAAAATTGTAATTATTCATAACTTTTGACCAGTAGTGTATAAATAATCTTTTAATAGCCTTAAAAGTCATATGTCAGTTTATTTCCTCTAAATGGACAAAAAACAGTCAATTTAGAAAAAAGAAAGAAAAACTTCTCAGCTGAGACTTAACATTAAAATGCATCAGTACTCACCCTGTACGATTGCAGCAAGTCCAGAAACAGATTTAGTTTTTCCACCACATCATCCTCCTCTCTTCTGCCCTGTATTAAGTAAACAAATTAAATTCCTCTTCTCGCAGCGTGCAACCAATTCACGTGGTATGTGTGGGCAGCACAGTACCTGTTGGGCAGCTTTTTCAGACAGAAGTGAGAACTCAACAGAGAGCCCTTTGACAGAGTGTCTGAGAGCAGCCCAGGGACTCTTGCAGGACGCCAGGACAGGCACAGGTGACTCATCTGATCCCAAAGAACTGGAGCGGAGAGAGACCAAAGCTTAAATCTACAGCCAATAGTCACAAACATCTGACAATCAAACTCTCTCAGACCATTGCAATAATAAATATTCCATTATTTTCCAAATATTCAAACAGTTAATGTTAAATGAAGCAAAAATATCCTGCGCATCCTCTTCAGTCACACGCCTCGGCTTCGCCCCCTCGCTGTGCTCCTCCTTCACTTTTTTTCCTGTTGAATCCTTTATTTGCATATGATTATTCATAATACGACGCTGTAGCTGAGGAGAGGTAACTACCAGGCTAACGGTTTGTTTAAAAATTACCATAGTAAAATAGAGTTCCAATATATAAACATATGGAGTTTGTCATTATCATCACCCAAACAGTAACCAGTTCTGATATCTAAAAATGTTCACCGTCACAATTTCGGTGTATCCGTTGTATCCGAAATCACCCCCTATACCCTTAAATAGGGCACTATTTGAGGGAACAGCCATTTGTAGTGGTGTCCGAAACCATAAATGGACATTATCAAGTGCACTCATTCAATCCCATAATGCACCGCAATAACAAGTGTACAACCGATGTACACCTAACGGCTAGAGAATACCATTAAAGCACTGTGAGAGTCGTGCCAAATGAATTCCCGCGTCCCGCCAGAAGATGGCGGCTGCAGCTGAATCATCCATCCATCCATTTTCCAAACCGCTTGTCCAGTGTGGGTACAGCGTAATATCATACAGGTATAAATTTGTTTTTAATTGATTATTAAATTGTTTAATTAGGGTTTATACATAGTTTTCATGACAGAGTTCAAGATAAATGTTTTCATTTCTACTGGAGCTGCCAGTTTGCTAAGTGTCAAATGATTATTAAAGGGGTCATAACACAAACAGTTTCTGCCAGTCTCATGTTAATCTTGAGTACCTATAGAGTAGTATTGCATCCTTCAGATCTCTGAAGAGTCTTTAGTTTTATCATATTTATAAGACAGATACGCTGTACTGATTCTTTCCGAAAACAGCCAAACTCATGAAGGCGTGCAGTGGGCGGAGCTAAAGAGTCACTCACAAGCATACACACACCTGTATGACGCACACACACACACACACACACACACACACACACAATACATCATCGCATTATCCCTGGATAACTTTCGATTCACTATACGTTTGTGTTGTTTACATTATATGCACTTACACGCCGATTGCCAACAAAGCACAGACATTTAACGCAGTTTCACTCACCGCCTGCGGCTTCAACTCATGACCGGGAACAAACAAACACACTTGCAGAACTCCGTTGCTGCTCCAGAAAAACAAACTGCATTCACTGTTTCCTTAACGCTGGGTTATTTGGGAAGCTGAAAAAGGTTATCTTTCCCTCACAACCATAAACACACTTCTTTAGTGACATTGTTGATTTTGTGGTCTAAATGACAGCGCTGCTAATCGGCTCTCGTAACCCGAACGAAGCTTGTTGATGAGAAGTGCCCATACAAGGAATTCCACCCTTTTTGACGTAATACATGGCCATACTCGAAAAAAACTTTCCGAAACTTGTTCGGACTTGTTCGAGTGTATTTGGAACAGAAATACTCCGTCATACGTCCAACTCATTTTTTGAAATTTTGACCATGTTTAGCATGACAATCAAACTCTTTAACAGTGTAAATAAGTCAGAATGCATGAAATAGCATTAGACCCCCCCTTTAAACATCAAGCACAAACTATGCAAAAGCAGCAGCCCTTCTGGCGCACTCAGTGTCCGAATTTTCTCATTCATTTTCACTCTTTCAACTGGACTATATTAGTGGATTAATGTAGGGAATAGAGAATGATGGTATAGGGGTGATTTCAGACACAGCTTTTGTTTCCTTAGTTACCCTTTTTAGTCACCATAGTGTTTAATCAGTTCACCTGTGCCTTGTTATCCTCTTGTTTGTATATATTAGTATATTTGTATATATTAGTCCTGTGTTTGTCTTTACATCTCTTTTGTAGAGCTGTCTCTTGTTGGATTTAGTTTTTTCTTTGCTTTTGTGTTTGTTAAATACTGTTTGCGTATACATCCTCACCTCATCTGTTGCATGCTGCACGTGACACACATAGACAATTTTAGCAAAGCCCTTTACAGTAAATTAAAATGTAAAATTGAACTAATGAAATAATCTGCAGCTCATAGTTTAATGTTTTGGTGTTGTTTTGGTCTAAGAGACACTGCAAAGATTTAGGCACAACACTCAGGATGAGTTGGTACCTGAGCTCCTTCCCAAACATCAGCAGATCTGTGGCGTTCTCCTTCGAGCGCTCGGCCATCCTCTCTGCCCGGTCTCGTAACTTCTGAAAACTGTTATGGATATTTCTGATGAGCTCCCTGCTGGATGAAAATTGACTTTGGATATCTGCTGGAAGGTAATCCTGGAGGAAAAAACCACAATGCAGACGATATTAATTATTAAATACTGCAACAATATTTAACATATGATGGATGTAAAGTAAAATAAAGCTGAATCAAACCTTGGCCTGCGTTGCATATTTGCAGGTCATGAACTCATCCCCCAATTTTTTGCAAGCATCTCTAAGCTTAGGCTGGACATCCTGTGGGACATAAATATGGGAAGTCACAACCTGATGAACATACAGTGGAGAACAGTGTATTTGATACACTGCCGATTTTGCAGGTTTTCCTACTTACAAAGCATGTAGAGGTCTGTAATTTTTATCATAGGTACACTTCAACTGTGAGAGACGGAATCAAAAATCCAGAAAATCACATTGTATGATTTTTAAATAATTAATTTGCATTTTATTGCATGACATAAGTATTTGATCACCTACCAACCAGTAAGAATTCCGGCTCTCAAAGACCTGTTAGTTTTTCTTTAAGAAGCCTTCCTGTTCTCCACTCATTACCTGTATTAACTGCACCTGTTTGAACTCGTTACCTGTATAAAAGACACCTGTCCACACACTCAATCAAACAGACTCCAACCTCTCCACAATGGCCAAGACCAGAGAGCTGTGTAAGGACATCAGGGATAAAATTGTAGACCTGCACAAGGCTGGGATGGGCTACAGGACAACAGGCAAGTAGCTTAGTGAGAAGGCAACAACTGTTGGCGCAATTATTAGAAAATGGAAGTAGTTCAAGATGACGGTCAATCTCCCTCGGTCTGGGGCACCATGCAAGATCTCACCTCGTGGGGCATCAATGATCATGAGGAAGGTGAGGGATCAGCCCAGAACTACACGGCAGGACCTGGTCAATGACCCGAAGAGAGCTGGGACCACAGTCTCAAAGAAAACCATTAGTAACACACTACGCCGTCATGGATTAAAATCCTGCACCGCACGCAAGGTCCCCCTGCTCAAGCCAGCGCATGTCCAGGCCCATCTGAAGTTTGCCAATGACCATCTGGATGATCCAGAGGAGGAATGGGAGAAGGTCATGTGGTCTGATGAGACAAAAATAGAGCTTTTTGGTCTAAACTCCACTCGCCGTGTTTGGAGGAAGAAGAAGGATGAGTACAACCCCAAGAACACCATCCCAACCGTGAAGCATGGAGGTGGAAACATCATTCTTTGGGGATGCTTTTCTGCAAAGGGGACAGGACGACTGCACCATATTGAGGGGAGGATGGATGGGGCCATGTATCGCGAGATCTTGGCCAACAACCTCCTTCCCTCAGTAAGAGCATTGAAGATGGGTCGTGGCTGGGTCTTCCAGCATGACAACGACCTGAAACACACAGCCAGGGCAACTAAGGAGTGGCTCCGTAAGAAGCATCTCAAGGTCCTGGAGTGGCCTAGCCAGTCTCCAGACCTGAACCAAATAGAAAATCTTTGGAGGAAGCTGGAAGTCCGTATTGCCCAGCGACAGCCCCAAAACCTGAAGGATCTGGAGAAGGTCTGTATGGAGGAGTGGGCCAAAATCCCTGCTGCAGTGTGTGCAAACCTGGTCAAGAACTACAGGAAACGTATGATCTCTGTAATTGCAAACAAAGGTTTCTGTACCAAATATTAAGTTCTGCTTTTCTGATGTATCAAATACTTATGTCATGCAATAAAATGCAAATTAATTACTTAAAAATCATACAATGTGATTTTCTGGATTTTTGTTTTAGATTCCGTCACTCACAGTTGAAGAGTACCTATGATAAAAATTAGACTTCTACATGCTTTGTAAGTGGGCAAACCTGCAAAATCGGCAGTGTATCAAATACTTGCTCTCCCCACTGTATATGAAAAATATAAAAATATATATTTTCTCAAACCAAAATTGGCTTATCTAATTTATTTTTCTTGCACTATAAAATATCATAAAATTCAATCCTGTTTATCTAGAACTTCAAGTATCAAGTAGTATTCAATAGTATCAAGTTGGTGTTCAGGTTTGGCAAAAAGTCCATACCGAGCCACTGAATGTGAGGAATGTTTTCACAAGCTCATCTTCAGAAAAGACAGGGTGTCGTGCCACAAGATTCAGAAACCTGCACAGCGCTCGTCTCCGCCCTTCAATGAACTCTCGCTCTGACATGGAGGTCAGGACTGCAGTGGGGCCAAAGGACGGAGAAAAGATTAAACTTTTCCAGAAACAACAAAACATAGTCCTTCTAATAATACAACACAACAAGGTACTTTCTGATACTCAGTTACTATGGAAGTACAACTTGCTGAAGTCTGCAGAAAAACAGAACAAGTTTACTTTTTTTTTAACCTTGGCAGAGCTGCGATTGTTTGTCTGGTGCATTCCCAGAAAGCACTGAATGTCACAGCACAGCCTAAGTGAGAGGTGCACAAGACTATAATCTAAAGGTTTGATCACAAAGGCTGAGATTTTACAGTGAATAAACAACGGCCTACCTCCTTTCAGCACCCTTTTGGGAGGAAGCGCCGGCACGGCTCTGTAAGCATATCTCTGAAGCAGGAGCTCATGGAAGACATCAAAGTCACTGTATCGCCGATAAACCGATACTGTAAAACGCTGGAAAGGGCACACAGCACATGAACTATCAGCAATACATTTAAAAAATTCAACTGTAACTGTTGCAATGACTCAATCGCATGCTTAAAAATGACTTGACAATGTCTTTTTGGCCAAGTTTTCAATAAAGGGGGTCATATTTTTATTATATAATTTAAAAAAAAAATTGTTTAATTGTATTTGTCCCCCTGAGGTCCTTATATAATACTATATTTTGCACCAGAAATCATTTTCTCTGAAATGGCTTTTCTTTTGAGTCAAATATAGTTTTTAACTTCCTCATCCTTCAATAACAGCCTCTTTGCGAAGTCAGGATTAAACTGTGACAGGATCACAGAACAGTCAGCACTGAAATGCACCACTGGTCCCCCACGTTCCTTTTTAGACTGGAGAGGATATGTTGATGTTGAAAGTTACAGATTTCATAGTTCATCAAGCTATTTAATCTCAAACAATTAAGGAAATTGATTCTTTGTGATATGAACCCTTCAAAGTGTCTGTTTTAGCCTGGTCGTTCACACCTTAGAGTTGAAAAAGTCTCAAGAAATGGGCGTGTAAAGCTGTGGAAAGGTGGGTGAGTTGAAGGTGGGAAAAGGGGAGACAACAACCAATTAAACACAGACCTGCAACACTCTCATTATACAGACACATGAACATTAAAATATGACACAGAGAAAAAACAAAAAACAAAAATAGAGTTGAGGGCACCTTGATGCATTTTAAAAATGCAACCCTATATGACAACAGAATTCCCAAAATGAGGGAGAAATGCGGAAGAACATTTAAAAGGTCTAATAATGTTTTCATTACATTTAAGAGCACTACAGTCTCTGAAAAAAAGAAACACGTCAGTTTAACACCGAAAGAATAAAGGCATAGTTCCTTTTTTTGTTCATTGTTCTTTGAATTGTCGATTTACATCTGTGTATCAGAATAATTCATGTGTCATCGCGTTCATGATCAGACGTACAGCTGTATCAGTGTCCTTATTTGCACATATATTTCATTTGAACAAGACGTGATTAAATATGTGTGCATACGGTGCTGGTTCATGTTTAGAGCACTACAGAGTGTATGAAATATGTCCATAAAAACTTGAAACACGCTTACTCCGGAACGTACAGTGGGGAGAACAAGTATTTGGCACACTGCCGATTTTGCAGGTTTTCCTACTTACAAAGCATGTAGAGGTCTGTAATTTTTAATCATAGGTACACTTCAACTGTGAGAGACGGAATCTAAAACAAAAATCCAGAAAATCACATTGTATGATTTTTAAATAATTAATTTGCATTTTATTGCATGACATAAGTATTTGATCACCTACCAACCAGTAAGAATTCCGGCTCTCACAGACCTGTTAGTTTTTCTTTAAGAAGCCCTCCTGTTCTCCACTCATTACCTGTATTAACTGCACCTGTCTGCTCGTTACCTGTATAAAAGACACCTGTCAACACACTCAATCAAACAGACTCCAACCTCTCCACAATGGCCAAGACCAGAGAGCTGTGTAAGGACATCAGGGATAAAATTGTAGACCTGCACAAGGCTGGGATGGGCTACAGGACAATAGGCAAGCAGCTTGGTGAGAAGGCAACAACTGTTGGCGCAATTATTAGAAAAGGGAAGAAGTTCAAGATGACGGTCAATCTCCCTCGGTCTGGGGCACCATGCAAGATCTCACCTCGTGGGGCATCAATGATAATGAGGAAGGTGAGGGATCAGCCCAGAACAACACAGCAGGACCTGGTCAATGACCTGAAGAGAGCTGGGACCACAGTCTCAAAGAAAACCATTAGTAACACACTACGCCGTCATGGATTAAAATCCTGCAGCGCACGCAAGGTCCCCCTGCTCAAGCCAGCGCATGTCCAGGCCCATCTGAAGTTTGCCAATGACCATCTGGATGATCCAGAGGAGGAATGGGAGAAGGTCATGTGGTCTGATGAGACAAAAATAGAGCTTTTTGGTCTAAACTCCACTCGCCGTGTTTGGAGGAAGAAGGATGAGTACAACCCCAAGAACACCATCCCAACCGTGAAGCATGGAGGTGGAAACATCATTCTTTGGGGATGCTTTTCTGCAAAGGGGACAGGACGACTGCACCGTATTGAGGGGAGGATGGATGGGGCCATGTATCGCGAGATCTTGGCCAACAACCTCCTTCCCTCAGTAAGAGCATTGAAGATGGGTCGTGGCTGGTCTTCCAGCATGACAACGACCCGAAACACACAGCCAGGGCAACTAAGGAGTGGCTCCGTAAGAAGCATCTCAAGGTCCTGGAGTGGCCTAGCCAGTCTCCAGACCTGAACCCAATAGAAAATCTTTGGAGGGAGCTGAAAATCTGTATTGCCCAGCAACAGCCCCGAAACCTGAAGGATCTGGAGAAGGTCTGTATGGAGGAGTGGGCCAAAATCCCTGCTGCAGTGTGTGCAAACCTGGTCAAGAACTACAGGAAACGTATGATCTCTGTAATTGCAAACAAAGGTTTCTGTACCAAATATTAAGTTCTGCTTTTCTGATGTATCAAATACTTATGTCATGCAATAAAATGCAAATTAATTACTTAAAAATCATACAATGTGATTTTCTGGATTTTTGTTTTAGATTCCATCACTCACAGTTGAAGAGTACCTATGATAAAAATTACAGACTTCTACATGCTTTGTAAGTGGGCAAACCTCCAAAATCGGCAGTGTATCAAATACTTGTTCTCCCCACTGTATATGATACAATCCACGTTGCAAGCGTTGTTAAACTCATTGCGGCGTTCAGTGCAGAAACCGCTGTTGTTTGAATTCTCTGCTGTAATGCGATCTCATGCGTAATACAGCGCAGTGATTGGATTAAAAGAGTTCATACTCATAAATAAATGCAGAGAACTGGCTGACGCAGAATCGTGCCGGCATCCAGTCACACACTCCGAAGGCACGCTTCTACCTCACATTCCGTGACGTAGCTTCAACTTTGCTTTTCAACCCAGAAGAACGAAATTGCTCAGTAAATCGCAAAAAAAAAAAAAAATTCCACTTGTTGGTCAAATTTATGAGTGCTTTTAGTGTTTTCAGTTATGTGCAGCCTGTACATATCTTTGCATATCTCTAAAAATGTGTTTTGGGGTTTCATGACCCTTTAACATACTGCATTCTTGAAAATAAAGGTTCTTTATTTGCATTGATAGTTCCATACAGAACATCCATGGAACCTTTCCATTCCACAAAAGGTTCTTTATAGTAGAAAAGGGTTGTTTTGATTATTAAAACATGGTTCTTTTAAGAACTGTTCACTGAAAGGTTCATTAGCAAAAAAAAAAAAATCTTTGGAACCTTTATTTTTAAGAGTGTGATCACAAAGCATTTCCAAGACTCAGTGGTCTCTGTTTACACATTTATTTTGGGCTGTCCACGTGTGATGGTCTCACCCAACACAAATGCTAAAGCTAAAGTGAGCCTTTTTTTTCAGCTTAATGTGGAGAGAAGAAAATTTTAGGCTGACTTCCCCAACATTTTAGTCTGATTTTTTGTTTGTGCATCATGGCTAGCCTGACACAGCAAGAATGACTCAAATAATGGTTTAGACTGTAGAGTTGGACCAATCGGTTTTATCTGATTAATGACAGAAAACTGTAAACTTGTAAACTGGGTTAATGCCGCCTCTAAACTCACTCACCTCACTGGTGACCTGATACTCCACATGTTTAAGAAACAGTCCCTTCTTCTCAGGAATGAGCTCAACTTTGATGGTGTCCTTCTTCAACAGCTCTGCCAGAGTCAAGGACAAGATCAGAGGACTCTCCTGAACCGACTGCATCTTCAGACTCTGAAGCTCCTTCGGCTCTCCTAGCTGAGGCTTTGGGAACTCTTAAAAAAACATGACATACAACACCATGTATTTAGAGAGGTGTGACAGCCAGATGTGACTGACTAAACATTATATGTGTGTGATCACAGTATCATACTTAATCACTTTAAAGAAGATAAAGAAAGATGGCTTTCTTCCCATCTCTGTTTCACGGCAGTCTTATGACAGTACATAAATATCACAGCATTAAGGAAAGGTCACAAGTAACGAGAGGAAATGAGTGAAAAACAACGGACAATGTTGAGCTATGTGGCACATTATATTTTTTCCTGTGGATTTCTGTGGTTTGTGTGCCAATTTTAGAAAAGAAAATCTGGAAAATGGGAAAAAACAACATGACTCTGCATAACAAAAAGTTGTCTCAGCAGATTCAAACCAGGATCTTTGCTTTTGTTTGGTAAAATGCAAAAAAAAAAAGGTTTCTTGGCCATTCCATAGAGAGATACGCATTGGCATGCAATGGACGGGAAACATGGTCTTGCTTAGAGGAGAGAACAGGAAACATCACTATTAAAGTGCACAGTCAACTGTCATACTGGCAACACCTGAAATAACACAAGAGGCCTGTATTGAATAGAAACTTTAACCCTTCAGAGCTGATGAAAAACCATTAAAACAAGCCATTGAACCACCAGCCCAACAGAACCATAGGCCTGAGGAATGTAAATCATACACACATGCTGTATAGGTGTATATGAGAACTCTTTTGGATTCAAAAGTGCTGAAATGTTGAAAGCAGTAATAAAAAAATACTCCACATATTAAGCTTTGCTCTTGCGCAAATCACTGCAAACAGATGGTGACACAGAAATGCAGCTTGAATGTAATTCAGCTGGGACGACATGTGAGATGCAATACAATATCACATGATATGTTAAACACAATACAGTTTTTATGGAGACTAACTGGGGTTACTGACTTTAAAATGACATCTGATTAAGCTACACATTTACTACAGTCAGCTGAGGAATAGATCTGCTTTTGCTTGCCTTGTATGAAGTTCTCCAGTAGTTTGGGACTTGGTGGTTTTCCTTGTTGAGCCAGGGCAATGAGAGCCAAGCCTTTATACAGCGAGACTTTACTTAGGAATCCGTCACCATTGTTTACATGTTCGGTTATCTAAAATGCAAATGAGATGCCTTTCAGTCTGTACCACAGACTGTCATGGTTCCACAAGAGAAACCAAAATCATGATATTTATTCTTATCAAGCCATAAATAAGGTCACTGAAAAAAGCTTGTGAGATGTAATTCAGCTAAATATCAGCTACTGTCTTCCTAACCGATAATCAGACATAATCCTGATGCAAGTCTCACCTGGTTTTGAACAGTGATGGAGAGAGATGTTCTGCTGAGAACTCTCAGGAATACACTGATAGACACTCGTTCATCAGTTCTGGAGCAGATGGCTTGATGCACTTCACGGTAGTATGAAGGGACGGATCCTAGATTCAAAAGACTGTATGTTAAAGGGATAGTAGTTCATCCAAGAATGAAAATTCTGTCATCAATTACTCAGCACCATAAGATTTTCTTTAATCCTCAGAACACAAATAAAGATATTTTTATATATTTTATAAAAATCTGTCCCTCTATTGAAAGTCTATTCAACTCAAAATTTTTATAGAGTAAAGAAATCCACATTAATGGAGCGTTTTAGAGACACGATTGCTTTATATGATGAACAGATTCAATTAAGGCTTTATTTACAAGTAAACATTGATCAGCCAACATACATAGAACACTCAAATATGGTAAACAGAAGCTCAAGCATGCTTAAACTGAGTTTTGTGTGAATGGAGGGGCAGAAATCTCTCAGATTTCATTAAAAATATCTTCATATGTGTTTCGAAGATTAATGACAGTCTTATGGGTTTTGAGTGACATGTGAGTGAGTAATTGATGACATTAAACATTAAATTCATGACATAGATTTTCATTTTTGGGTGAAGTATGACTTTAAGAGCTTTGTGTATAACAAATTGACAGAAGAATTATGACTAGGAATAAACGACTGGGATCATTTTAATTTGAACAAGTAAACAGTTTTTTCAAACAAGCTGATTTCTGAAACACTTACAGGACGCTGTAGTTGCGCAATACATTTGTATTTTTATTGATTTTTTAATTATTATTTTTTAGTTCAGTAAGTTCTCAAGGCATTTGACACTAGTAGTGGGGGTGGCTTTTTTTAAACATTTCATAAAATAAATTCCAAGGGGTAAATAAATTTGGGTTTTAAGTTCCCATTCGAAATTTAAATAGGCATTCGCAGAGAAAATTATTTGATTGGCTTAAAAGCAGCCTCTATGGTAACATTCAGTTTATAGGAATGGATGTATATTCACTGCATGCATAATCATTGTAATAAACCAACTCGTGAACAAATCGATATAGTGTTGTCATACAAAAATTTAAAATACCTATAGTATTATAAAGACTTATCAGTTTAAACTTTGAGTCGTCAATCTAGACAACTTCGATGAACAAGTCAGTAAACGGGAAACCAGTGAAACAAATAAAAATGAACATTTACGCAAGACAACAAAGTAAAGCGCATAACTCGCGTTAAAGTGACGCACGTTTTTTAGTCGCAGACAACCGTTCAAATACATATATAGAACAGTAAAATAGTAGGCTACAAAGGTTCAAATACATAGGCTAACGTTACATAAAACAGACAGAAAAACATTGTCTAAAACTGATCGACATTAAGCTTAAATGACCGTAATTTATATTCCTTACCTTCATTGATGTCCCCTGCCATAGTTTAGATGTCATGTGAGAACGACAGCACCTCCATGTGATTTCCTGCAGAAAAGAGCAGGAATGTCCTTCTCCTTAAAGTTGTAGTGATGTGAAAACACATGGTACTGTATGTGTGACAGAGCGGTGGGCGGAGCCTCGTCAGGTTCTACAGGCTCTCTGAGGACAAACACATCTTTATATGACACTACAGACTGGTTTTGTGTGGTTAGAATATCCTGTCTTTTTCAATATAGACATTCAAATATATTTCATTTTCACCTTCTACTTCTTTTTACTTAATTCAAGTGTGAATTGTTAAGGAAAAAGGTAATTCACTCATGAGAAGCGAGAAAGCTAAAATATATTATTAAACAAAACACCCACATTACACTCACAACATGTCGTATTGTAACATATATTTACCATTCCAATAAATAAAGTTTTTTTTTAAAAAAAGTGTTGCCCGCCTGCTGCTGCAACTTGCTTATTATCATTTTTGCCCACTAATACAGAGATTTCTGAAGAAGAAAAATGTTATGCATGAACAAGGACCATGAAACCGCCACTCTCTTTCCCATTACACTGTTCCTCTTTCAGTCAAAATACTTTTCTGTTGAAGACAAAACAACACATCCTAAACTAAATCCAACTTAACTTTAAGGAACTGAAAATAATAGCCATGATGAGTTCATTAGTCATAAATGATTGAGTTGAAATCAAATTAAAAATTCCATTTTTTTCTCTCTGAATGAGAACGGTTTTGAGAGATATTCAAACGCAACTAACTGAATTGATTAGGAGTCTTGATGAATCATTCATTGAGACCTAAATACATTTTGTATTAACACTGCGTCAACATTTCCAGTAGCATATTGTATTGCTAAACTCATTCATTATTATCGTCATATAACTTCATCTGTGAAGCTTAAATGCCAAAGCTCAAAATGACTTGCACAGCTCATGCAAATGTATCATTTTGAACCCAGTGCCTCTATATTGGAAGTTAAAAGGCACAATTATTTAGTGTCAAAAAGGCAGTATTCTAACGTTGCCTGCTACAGCACTTAGTTATCCAGTATTTATTGTTGTTTATTACCTAATTTAGTTAGACAGTTACCAGTAGTTTTTGGTTGTGGCACTGAAATGTTGCAATTGTTGATTTACAAAGGTTAATAATTTCACTGCATCAGAAGCATTTATAAGACAGTCTATTTCTCCTGCCAGATTTAAGATAAATAGACTTGTAAAACAGGTTTATACAGTAGATCTTAAATCTGTATGTTCCATAAGTTGTTGTTTTTTTATTATTATCTAAAATCACTTTCATTTATATTTTTAAGACACAACTTTGAAGCATTATCTTATTTATTTATTTATTTATTTATTTTCTCATTATAGAGACCTTAAAAAGTCTCACACTACATTTAGGCAGACGTTCACACTATTTCAAGGGCCAACTAGTTAATAATTACTTTGGTGATATTGTTCATTGACATTGACTCATTTACTCATCTTAAATTTAACACCAATTACAATTTGGGTTTTTCCATCCTGACATAGCCTATATCTTTATGTTCGGAAATATATTATTTATTCTTTGGTGAATTACATATTCAATTCAGAAACCATCACACAATTTTAGGTTTCATTTAGGCTTGTTTTGAGAACTGTCTATCTTGCAGGCACAGAGAAAGAATCCAGATATTCATTTATACTGCCATGAATGGGTAATAAACCAACAAACAAAATTTTGCTTAGGTTTTAATTCCTTAAGGTTTTGGTCAAAGGTCATTTTTATGATTTCTTCCTGTAAGGATGTGCATTAAAGGGATAGTTCACCCAAAAAAGATATTTTGAAGAATGTTGGTAAGCAAACAGTTGACGGTAGCCATTGGTATTTTTTTCCAGTCAAAGTCAATACTGTCAACTGTTTGCTTACCAACATTCTTCAAAATATCATCTTTTGTGTTCAACAGAAGAAAGAAACTCATACAGGTTTGGAACAACTTGAGTAAATAATGACAACATTTTCATTTTTGGGTGAACTATCCCTTTAAGAGGGTCAGGTTCAATTTTCTGACTTTGGCGAGACTTTTTACTTAAACATAAGGCAGCAATTAACCCTATAGTTTTCATATTTTAGTTGATTGAAACATTTTACAGTGTAACAAACAAGAAGTCTCTCCAGCTATGGTGACATACAGATCAGATGGTATGAAATAAATGAATAAATGAAATGCTATGTGCTCAGATATATTTTCTTCAGCTAAGCAATGTATATCATTGTTAGCTGAGGCTGTGAATGCAATGTTTTAGCCATGATTTGTTGTCACCTCTATATGCATTGGCAACTATTCATTGTGTATTTCATTTTTTTATTTTCAATTTTAATTATTTAATTTATAATTCAATTTAATAAAATTGTATAAAAATGAATACATTTAATATGTTTTTCAACAAGAATCACCAGCCTCCTATTCCTAAGGAATTTTAAAAAAAATATTCATAAAAAGAATATTCCTAGTTTAATGCAACATGAGAGGTGCGATCCTAATATGCTGTGTGTGGTTTCTCCAAGTAACCATTGTGTGTAGTATTGTGTCTGGCCACTAGATGTCAGTATTCTCAACAGTTGTCTCATACCGTGATAAACCTTCACTATCTCAACGTGAGTTTGTTGCGGTGGGCATCGGGCTCATTGCTTGGCTGTTCCTCACTCACTCACTCACTCACTCTGGATTAGAGACCATCTCACCGAGTTTTGTCGGCAGGGAGGAGTCGCGTGGCGTCTGCTAACCCACACACGGACATTTCGACTTCATAAACACCTTCCCCGGTCATTTAGGACTAATAAGGACAAAAAGACGGAGGAGTTCCACCGTGGGAATGACGGAGCCGCAGACAAACGCCTGGCATTAATCTCGGACAAAACAAGGGAGATACATCTCGTAACCGACTGGCGTTGAGAGCAACATAAGGACTGAGTCTTGAATCTCGGAAGGTTTCAGCTCTAAATGAATCCATATCTCAGGGTTGGTGGTGTACATGCGTGTAGTTGTAGTGTATCCAAACAATAGGCAGTTTGGAAAGGGGAAGTGAGAGCTTGAAATACACGCTTCCCTTGTGTTTACCAGTCAGCCGGTAGGGAAATGAAAGCTCAAGTCCTGCCTCATACAGCTGGACGCTTCTGAAGAGAGTAGATTCTCCAAATAGTTAGCTCTTTGCCGTTGCATGTTGGTTAAACCCTTCGTTTTACTTAACAACCAGCTTTCGGTTTCTCTCCGGTAACGCAGGCGATTTAAACACCTAATCGCTTTTAGCTCCATATCACTATGGGTGAACAGCGATAGATGTATATTTTCCAGGGAAGAACAGATTTATATGTCATTTTGTAATCTAATGACATTGTTTAAACCCTGATAGAAGTTTTAAACTTCCTGCTTCAGTTTCTCTCTGCTCGGAGTGTTATTGTCATAAAGATTATGGCATCCGTTGTGATTTACTCTCCTCCCTGGTGGGTTAACCTGCTGCACAGACTGCCTCACTTCAATCTGCAATTTGAACAAACCAGCAGTGATTTTCGCCCAGAGGACTCTTCATACCAGCAGGTAAATCCAAGCATTACAGTAACCCTGCTACTGTTTGATACTGCGACACGTGTAGATGAAATGCTGTTCTGTAATATGAAATGTTTTGTGTTGAAAAGGTATATAACAGCAAGTGTTGCTGATATTCAGTATAATTCTGCTTTTGTACATGTGAATTATGTGATTTGTTTTATTTAGGTGATTTGTTTGAGACATAAATTGGCTAGTTAGTTGCTATATTTTGTCTCTGTCAACTAAAATAGTTCCCAAAGAAGCCAAAACATCAAGCTTTGCGTGTCACTGGGCAAAACAGTCCCCCACCAGATTATTTTTATCCCAGTATAGGATCTGGAACATTCGGGTCAGGAAAAGTTACATTTCTATCAAACTCTAAAATCAAATTATGAATTGGAAGCATATCTCCAGAATGTCAGAGACATATCTTGATCAAGTACGAGCTCAGTAAGCACAGTCTAGCCATCGAGACCTGAAGACACAGAAAGAGCTGATTTCCAAAAGAGAAATGAGTAGGCCTATGTGCTCACTGTAGGACAGTAGAGATTGAGACAGAGATGCACTTCCTCCTTCACTGTCACAAATTCAGATCAATAAATTTGTAGACTTAATAAAGACCTTTACAGCCAAGACTGAAGTAGAACAAATTAAGATAATACAAATTCCAAGCGTTGGCAATATTGTAATATTTACAGTCATGCCAAATAAAGAAATTTTGAATTGAATTGTTTAGATGTGGGGGTGGGGAAGGCTTCAACGAGATGGGGTTATAATTTGGCTGGGAGTCGAAATTCGGCACAACACCTGTCTGGAGTATGAGTGGTTTTCCATTGTGCGCTTTCCAGCACAGTAGTGAGAGCATTTGTGTCAAAAAGAACTTTTTTTTTTTTTTTTCCAGGGAAATTCTAAGAAGTATAATGTGAAAAACGCTTAATGTACTGACCAGGGAAAGCCAATTTTCTGTCACATTTTACTTCTCATTTACTACTAAAACAACGGCACTGTAATCCAGGCGGAAAGACAGTAGAGAGGTGCAGGTATGATGTCACTTTGTTGGCCAGCCGGCAGTTCGCGTCACACTGGTTCCCTCTATAAAAACACAATAGATTTTTCCATTGGCTTTTGGATTATCGCAAAAAATAAGCTCTGTGATCGACAAAAATTCATGATACTTGCACGGTATGTTCATCCAGATAATTTTCATAGATAAACACAACTTTTATGAATTTTGAAGCCTAAATACAGTCGCCAGAAGTAAAAAGCTAAAGGTAGGCTATAAACAAACTACACCACGGTCCCACGACTTCAAAATCACTATCACTAAGCTTGCGACATCTCTCTCAGTTTTTATCTAAAAACATTTTCCCTGAAAGTTTGATTTAGAATAGTTTATAAGAGCACATTTAGAAGCATAATGACGCTGTAAAAGCGGACTGAGTTTACCAGTTCAGCGTGATGACGTTTAATCTCCTCGACTGCCTCTGTAGTCTTATTTAGCCCCTTGTTAGAAACCACTTTTTTCAAGACACGTAACAGCTTCAAAAAATGACGAGTGGTGTAATAATTATGTATTTTATGTTGTAGAATAAAACGTGAAAATATCTTGAGTTTGTTTTAACCACAGACCTTATTTAAGTAATTTAACCAAAATCCCATTCAAAAAACCCATTGACTCTGGGACGATGAAAGCGGAAGTGCTAAAATGCTAACCTGTTTCTATATTTTTACATTAAACGTTTTCTCCCCATTAGGAAACCTTTATAAAGAAATGCTTTGTGTACTAAGACACTAGTATTAAAAGATCAAACTCAAAGTACACCTTTTTGTTTATGCGTTCTATATACAAGCAAACGTGAGCCAAGAATATGAATGCAATGTTAAAACGCTTAAGGCGAAACTTTTAAGTGTTTTTTTTTTTTTAAACAGTTTTCTATGGTAAAGAAAACACATAATATATTGTCTTGGATTATGGTGCCATTGACAATAGAAAGGTGAGAGAGAATTGGTTTCCCCCAGTTGTTGTTTTAGTACATTAACACTTTTCAACATTTGTCACGTTAAGTGTTTTAGAAAGTCTTGTATTTATGAGATGAATTCCATCACATTGTCATAATTACGAGCGGGAAGCTTTTTCTTTGAACCCGGAGTTTCCGAGTTGGGGGCGTGTCAGTGAGAGAACATGGTGGGCGCAGTGGATGTCTGTTGTTGACGGTGATTTTTGTTGTTGTTTTTGTTGAGGTGTATGATTTTTAAGTTTAATTAAGAGTTGCGCATACAAAATACAAGAGTATTGTACAATTAGGCCAGAATATATAACAATTCAGTTTACAATAAATGTAATAAAAACATAAAAAAGCAAAAACACACATAATGCTCGCTCATTGTTTGTCATTTTGTAGTAGTTAAAAACCCTTTATATATTTTTCTTTGTAGAAAAGATACATCATCATATTACTCCAGCCAAAGTACTTCAAATGCACCTGACGTCGCAATTGTGACTTCCCAATTGGTAAATACAAACTTCCCAGGATTACTTAAATGCACCAAGAAACCCAGATACTATGGTGTGAAACATCTCTTTGCCCATCGCATTAGAGGACCAGAACGAACTGTTCATTTTAGCTCAAGAGTTAATGGGTAGTTTATCTCTTAAAGAGATTACGCAGGGTTTTTTATGTGCACATTTGTGCCATAAAATTGCAATAGTGATCATTCAATCTTTATGATGACTTCATAATTGTTTTAAATGCTTGTATGTCTCTAATGCTGAACAAACCCAGGTGTGGCTGTTGAAGGTAGAAGGTAGAACTACTTGGCTGTAGGCTTTCATCATAGAGACAACAGTTGGCCTACAGACAAGCCAGCAGTGCCATCAGCCTGGTGACAATGTGTCTAATCAAAGCTCCTTAAATCAAGTTTGGCCTTCACTGTTGTTCGCTTTATGGAGTGTTGGGTTAAACCAGTTGGTAACTTAGAATACTAACGTAAAAAGGCCATAATTGTGCCTGGCCATCGCCATCAACCCAAGCAAATGCAGAGAGCAACTTCTGAATGACAAATTTAGTCATTTGAATGAAATCGAGAAGCCAGGTGGTACAATATATTGTCAGAACCTAGGCACATTATCATGATTTGTTGCACCTCTTACGGGGTTATTCAAGGTGGTTTATGTACAGTTACAATAGCTATTAGATGTCTTGTAAATGGTCGTCTTAATGGTTCACCTTCACTCTGGGGTTTTTTAGACATCTCTGATCACAAAATTTTGTGGTTCTTAGTACCAATTTTGGTACCAGAGCAAAAACTGTTGAATTGTATAGTTTACAATTTTGTCTTGTCCATTGGTTATTACTGTAAATCATCACAGTTTCCGACTCAAACACGCATTTAAATATGGTTGTCAATCCAGAAACTTTGCAATGTACTTATCAGCATGAAAAACTAAACTTGTATTCAGATTGCGAATGGGTAATAAATAGAAAGCAGGAGAAAGACTCCCTTTATAATCCCTAAGGCTGTCATTCTCTGAAGCGCAAGCTCCCTGAATTCTGCACTCTTGTTAAAACTCCCGTTATAATAAAAAAAGCTGTTTTAATTGTACAATGAATCTCTTTTTTACATTGTGTTTACACTATGTTGGTTATAATGAAAGGAACAAAACAAACCTTGTGCATTTTCAACTTACTAGCACCTCTGATAGTCCATTCATAGTCACACGCTCAACAGATAACTCTGTGATTGGCTACATTGCTCAACGCTTGTAAAAACACACTATAAATAGAACCTTTGATGCTCAGTGAGCACTCAAACAAACACGAACAAAAGCGTTTGAAAGTAGCATCTCTTTGTCTCTTTTGAAAGTACTGAATATACCCGGTACTCAGTACTACTGGTACTGCAGAAATGTATAGGTAGTACTGGCATGTTTGACAACCCGATTATGCAGTCATACAGGTGATAAATTGTTGGGGTGGTAATTGGGTACTGTAATAATTTTGCTGATTATGTGTTTTACCTACACATAATTTAGGCATAGTCAACATAGTTTTGACTGTGAAGCATACCGTTCAAAACTCATGCTCCGCTCAAGTCTCATGCTCACCAAGGCTGCATTAATTTGATCAAAGATAAGGTTTGTTCTATTTGTTCACTATTTGTTCGTCGGCCAGAGGAGAACTGGCACCCCGACTGAGCCTGGTTTCTCCCAAGGTTTTTTTTCTCCATTCTGGCCCTGAAGGAGTTTTGGTTCCTTGCCACTGTCGCCTTTGGCTTTTGGCTTGCTCAGCTGGGGACACTTAAATTTCAACTATATTACTGATCTGCCCGCATTGACACTATATGATAATTGAAATGAGCTGGATGACATCACCGCTTTCACCAGAGCGGCTATACAGCCGAATCAAATTCTGTTGCATTATTTTCCTGTTTAACACTGTGAAGCTGCTTTGAAACAATTGGCATTGTAAAAAGCGCTATATAAATAAAGGTGATTTGATTTGAATTGATAAGGTTAAAATTGTAATGTATGTTACAAATATTACAAATGTTTTCTTTTTTAATATAATTTGAAATGTATAACGTGTTCACCTACACATTTTTTTTAGGCATAGTCAACATGGTTTTTGACTTCGTACATCCACTAAAAATCTCCTTGACACAGTTTGGTTAAAAGTAATTGCAAAAATCTGAAGTTAGTTAACAGATGCCATTTGCTTATATATATGGTTATTTTAATGAATTGGAATGAAATTTATAAGACTTATGTGACTTGTGTCCAAGTGTCTAGACACTGTCTTAGTGTATATGTTCACATGATGATGAGAATCACTTCTCTTTCAATTAGAAGCTAGAAGGAACTAGATCATGCAAGAATGAGTGGATTACTTTAGACTCAGCAGTTGCAAGCTGACAGCCAACGTAATACTCAGTTCCTGCTTATCTTCTGGCTTTTTTTAACTGAAAAATTGGTCACAGAGATGTTTAAAGTCACACGAAAAAGCAGCTGAGATGGAGAGCAGAGGTGAAGTCAGAGAATTCAGTGCTTCTGGGTCATAAAGCCCAGGATAGACTGTCAGCTGTTTGAAAATATGTTTCACCGAGCCAACAGGATTGGAAGAATGTCTTAAAACAGCATGGCAGGAGCAGTCTTAATCACAAGAGACTTAAATGAAGCAAAGATTTTCTGTTTTTACAGTTGTGCTAAGAGGTCTAACCTAATTTGTGACAAGTGCCCTTTTGCAGCACCAAGTTAATTTTTCTGTTAGCAAATCAATCATTTAAATGTGAATTTTTTTTTTTCTTCAGAATTATTTGGACTGTTTTAGGCACATTGACACTTGTTTTTGCTGATAATATTACATTTTATGGCAGAAAAACACATTTGAGTTTTCCACTACGTTAAAGGGATAGTTCATCCAAAAATGAAAATTACCCCATGATTTACTCACCCTCAAGCCATCCTAGGTGTATATGACATTCTTCTTTCAGACAAATACAATCAGAGTTATATTAAAATATGTCCTGGCTCTTCAAATCATTATAATGGCAGTAAATGGCAGCCCAAAATTTGAAGCCAAAAAAGTGTATTCATCCATTATAAAAGTACTCCACACGGCCCCGGGGGGTTAATAAAGGCCTTCTGAAGCAAATCGATGGGTTTTTGTAAGAAAAATATCCATATTTAACATGTTATAAAGTAAAATCAACATACGGAAAAAGTGTAACTGGCACGGCAATGACGTCGGACGTAGCGTAAACATTTTGAACTGTGAGAGGCGTCACACTTCTTTGTAAGTTGAATATGGAAGGCGGTCCGCCGGAAGCTAGATATTTTACTTTATAACGTGTTAAATATGGATATTTTTCTTACAAAAATCCATCGATTCACTTTAGAAGGCCTTTATTAACCCCCCGGAGCCGTGTGGCTAAAATTACTTTTATAATGGATGAATACACTTTTTTGGGCTTCAAATTTTGGGCTGCCAGTCACTGCCATTATAATGCTTAGATTAGCCAGGACATTTTTGAGTGAACTATACCTTTAAGCGTACAAAAATAAACATTTAAATGATTTAATTGAAATAACTCCCAATATTCTATCACAGACTTCTACAAAGGACCAACCATTCACTAATTTATTGCTTGAAGAAAATCTTTTTGACTTCCCTTAATCATGCAAATTTAAAATCAACAGGACGCTCAAGCAGCTTGTACTAGCAGCCTGTTCTCTGTAACATTTGTCTTGGAGTCAAAGCACATATAGTGAATGATAACAGACTGCACAGCTGAGGATGGGAGAGAGGGGGAGCGAGAGATAGAGAGAGGACACCTGCTGTTCTCTGAATGGGGCTTGTTCACAGGATTGGAATTAACTAGAGATGTCATCTCGGTTGGCCACTAGTTAGGGGTTAAGCTCACTTCTGATGCTCTAGTTGGGGTTTCCTTGATGCGCTTATCTGTGAACTTTGTCCTACTTTTAATTTCAGTTCAGTATTTGTACTCCTAATGGTCTGTTTCCATTAAAAAGAACAAAGGCAGGCTCGCTTTTTAGTACAATATTATTTATTGATGCTGCTGCCTAAATATTCAGTTGTTGGACTGCTGTGCTTATACCGCAGGGTAAGATAATGGGTTATTAATGTTGCTCTGCAGAAGAAATGTGAAGTTGCAAGCTTATGTAATAAATGCATGTACTGAAGATAGTTTGGGTCATGAGTCTTAGGCACATTTAATACAGGAGTTACACTACTGCTCTTACAGTGGTGTGGGTCTGTGTGTAAATATGCCAAATATATGTATTTTTATTTAGTTGTAACTTGTAGCTGTATCTTCAATGAACCTTTGGAAAAATTTTCACATAATAACGTTATTTTATAGCATTAACAACATACTGTAGTTGTGCTTGCTTAGTCATGAATTATTTTGAATAATTTTAAAATTATTACATTTTCTAAACCTTTAACTGTAAGTACAGATAATGAATGATGTCTCTTATGCTCACCAAGGCTGTATTTATTTGATCAAAAATACAGTAAAACAGTAATTTGTGAAATATTATTACAATATAAAAATGGCTGTTTTCTGTTTTATTTTATTTTAAAATATAAGTCATTCCTGTGATGTCAAAGCTGGATTCTGATGATGAATATAAAGTAAAAAAAAAAACAACATTTATTAGAAATACAAAAAAAAATGCTAACATTTATAAATGTTTTTACTGTTCTGTTTGATCAAATTAATTTGTCCTTGCTAAATAAAAAAAAAAAATTTATTTCTTTCAAAAGAAAAAAAAAAATCTTACTAGCCCCAAACTTTTGAATGGTAGTCTACATGAATTCATGTCAACACTATTTTTTCAAAAAGCTAAAAAAAATTTTTTAAATGAGTTTAGGCACCACAACATGATTCATTCTGAGTTTTGCTAAAAATTACATTTAACTGTGTTAAATTAATAGTATTATTAAAGATGTAAATTTATAACTAATTAATAAAATGAATAGGCCCAATTAAATGTTAAGTATAACGACTGATAACGATAAATTAAAAATATCTTTCATATTGGCCGATAACTCTTAAATCTTTGGGGCCACCATTCCGTGGACTGAATCAATGTCTAATATTCTAGCTGAACCTCACCCTTTCCCATCCTCAAACAATTGTCATTGGCCATCAGTGGGTATTGCATTGGGAAAAGCATGTCTCGCATGTTTACAAAGGCCAGGACTGTGGGAGTTTGAGCAGTGCTTCTCACGAATTGTCGTGGATGAAAGCCAAGCTGTGAAGGGGGGGAGGTCCATTCAGCTGGATGATGGATGAGACTGGAGCTCTGGGTTTGTTTGGGTGAGGACAGACCTGCCAGCGGATGAGGAGGCCACACAAGGCTAACTTGAGTGTGCCACCACTGGGTTGTCTGCCACAAGTTGATTAGCCTAAGGTATTTTGGGAAATCTCGTATAGTAAGGTATACGATTTCAATCCAGAGTTGGGAATGAGTATGTGAACAAGTTAAGAGTAAACAGACTTGGTGTAATTTCATATTGACTTGTAAAAAGAGGTGGTATTTCATATTTAATCAAACCATGCTAGACCATGTGTTTACTTAAAGCTTTCTAAGTGGATTTTGCTGGAGTCTAAGTGTTGAATTGAAACAAACAACACCAATATAGGAGCTTTAAAAGTAAACCTTTAAATCCATAAACAAGGTTTATTTTTCTGAACATGTTTACTTGCAGCTTAAGGAAAGATTATTAATAGAACCTTGATTTAGATTCATGATTGTATTCAGAGATTCTACTGGAAATTTGTTTAGCATCATCCACCCAGATTCTACTCCGGTCTGTAAGAAATTGGGTTTTATCCCGTCCCGACCACATCTAGAGTGTCATGATAGCTGAACCTCACAAACGTTCTTCAAGCACCAACAAAACCAAACGTTTCTTCTTGATGAAATTGACCTATCGGTAAGCCCCTCCCCTCGAACGCAGATGAGCCAATGGCAGTTGAGTATCAGTTACACGGGGACTGGAACTCGAGCATCTTTAGGTTTCAGCGCCATAGAGAAACATTGGAAGATCCGAAGCTCTCATCGGTTTGATGGTGTTTATGCTACAAAAATGGTCAAATGATGTGCCTGAGTTGAGTTACAAAAGATATCAAGCCAAGGCACTCGGGTTTATGAAAAATATAAAAAGCCTTTAATTCATTGTGGCTCAGGCATTAAAAACATGTAGAAAAACCCGCACACCAACGCGTTGCGGCTAATAAGCCTTCATCAGGGTGCCTGAGGTACTTTAACACTGATTCCAGGTATCCTGAGAGGATGGGTAATGGAATTTATTTTATTCCATATTCCTTATTTTATGATTCTTCATATGTGGTACACAACAGGTTCACATGGTGTATTAATCCAATGATGTGGGCGGAGTAACCTGGTTCCCTAAGGATTCAACCCCAATCCCAATGAAGACGAAAACGTTCATTTTCTGGTTGTCATACTCTCATTAAGTTGCAATTAAAGTTAGTGAGTCCATGCTAACATACAAACCTAAATAACCTAACGTTAACTCTTCTCACGTCATGTAACTACAGTGTAGGTCAAAAACACATAAACAAAGGTCTACATTTCAGTGCCTCTCCATATTAAACTGGTTAAATGTAAATGAATTTAATCTTACCATCATCTGCGATCGTGACGACCGTAACATGAGGCTTCTCCCGCGTGCATTGTGATCTGTAAACCCTCACTTCCAAATTAAAGCTCCAATATGTATTTTTTCGCCGCTAGGGGTTGCTAACCTCTTTAAAACAATAACAAAGGCGTAGATTGATGCAGTGAATGAGCGTGGAATCATGGAACTTGTCGTCATACCGATGGATCTAATAATGTTTATGAGGAAATAATGTTTATGGATGAGTGAATGCATTCATGTTTTTTAACATGACTGTGGTATGAAGCAGGGCGCGATTACTAATAAGAGACAGATATCAGCACCACACTTGCGAGTCCCAGGGGATATAAAGAAATGAGGACATTTCATTCTACCGAACTACCCGCAAGTGCTGAATTACTACTCATACAGGTCAGTTTATTTGACCAATTAAAATTGTGAGGAAACGCAATGCTGTTTCACATGGTCTACACTATCTAAACTGCATTTGAGTGTGTTGAAAGTTATAATGTTATTCTGTGTGTTAGTTTTTTGGCTGTATGAGACTAGCAGTAAGCTACATCAACATTAGAACATCATACTAATGATATTCTAATATTTTATCGTGTTGAGCTACATAACATTGATTCGTTTTATGTACATTTGCTCACCTGTCTAATAAAGCACATGCAAGAACTGCATCTCTGTCAAGTCGAAGTTTGTTGCGAAGCTCTTGCCATCTCGACGATGCCACATCGATATTGGTCCTCTTTTGATTTCTCATTTTGTTCCAAAGTCTGCTTGCCATGGTCCATAATGTTTGAACGAAACTACAACAGCGTGCCGCGAGACGTTATGCAGTTGTCCACGTCTGTTGCTATGGTTTCTACGGCAGTAAAAGTGGAAACCGAGGGTAACGTGGATATGACGGCATTGACAGGCGACTCCCTCACACGTCCCGGTTCCATGGATAAAATCGCAATTTTCTCACGATTTACAAATAGTTCGAAACATTTGGGATATTGTAAGTACTCAACTGAACAAAATATATAACACTGGCCTAGTGGTTTTTGGATATTTTACTGCAAAAGTCCTACATATTGCACCTTTAATCTCACTATCCACCATATTTATTTTAAAGTGCAACTATTATGGATTTTTGAAAATTACCTTTCATGTAGTGTGTAACAGTTCTAAGTGAATGAAAACATCCTGCAAAGTTTTAAATCTGAAAGTGCACCGTATATAAAATGATTGTCTCTCAAAAGTAAGAGTCGACTCTGTCAATTAAATGAATCGTTTTTTTTAAACGAACCCCAAGTGGTTTCGTTGTGACTTCAAGACGAAACATTAGCATATTGCCCGTCCACTTATTGCGCGCGCAGACACCAGGGAAAACTTGAACCACCTCAAACACTGCAGCTGATTCCTGTGGATACTGGATAGCATCATGTCAAGAAGACCCTGTGCTCTAGAATGTGTTTGTGTTTCATATTGTGTAAGTATCTGGCTAACCGGCTAACTCAGTTATTACTGTCTTACTGAAATACTACTGTAAATCAGCTGTGGGCTGCAGTATTACCTAAAACTGTGTTTAATAATGCAGATTGTCTGTCATTCTTACTACTCATTCTTAAGTAAAGATAAAGGATGGAGCAAGATTTGTTTTGCAAACTTTAATGTTACATCAGTCATTCACGTTAGTGCTCAGCTAACGTATATGCTGTTATTGATACAGTTCCCGCATGTGCGCCGCAATTATACACACGCGCACGCACACACACACACACACGCACACGGGTTTGTTGATGGATGCACACTTGTTAATGCTGATGGTGAGGAATTACAGTTGAAACATCTCATAATGTACCTCAAACTGAGTAGCGTATCACTGAGAAACGTCCTGCTCAAGGTTCGGGTTGAATAACTAGTTCTTCCAATATTTTATCATCGATTCGGACTCGCGCTGGGATTGATATAAAATCGACGTCCTCGTTACTGTCTTTACAGTGTGTAATCGCTGAGCTTTAGGAAGCCTCCGGATGGAGCTGGAGTTCAGATATGGTAATGGGTGTTTGTTTCCGAAATACGTGCTGTACGCGGTAGACCAATCACAACAGACTGGGCCTTCTGACCAATCAGAGCAGAGTAGGGTCATGGAAAGGAGGGATTTAGAGAGACTGATTCATCCATCAAGTCGTTTGAGAATCATTGAACACTGTGGTGATGTGCTGTTTTTTGACCTTTGATACATGTAAACCTGTTGTTGGATATCTCCAAAACTAAATTAGGAAACTTTAAAATAGCATAATAGGGGCACATAATAGGCGGTCCTTCTGTGTCCAAAATTGATCAAAAACATCTTGGGACAAGGTTTTCACACTGACAGCTGTCATTGTAAGACAGTACTCACCTTTGTACCTTATTTACCCCTAAAGCAGGCATGTCCAGTCCTGGTCCTGGAGGGCCAATGTCCTGCAGTTAAGCTCCAGCTTGCCCCAAATACCTGCCTGGAAGATTCTAGTAATCCTGAAGACCTTGATTACTTTGATTTCAGGTGTGTGTAATTGGGGTTAAAGCCAAATTCTGCAGGACAGTGGCCCTCCAGGAACAGGATTGGACACCTCTGCCATAAAGGGTGTGTACATATTGGTACCAAAAGTGTACACAGTACTACCTTAATAGTACATATTAGAACCTTTTGAAAGGGTGCCACCCCATTGACAGCTTTTGTACCGTTATTTCTTTTTCTGAGAGTGTATGTTCCAGGAGGGTCATTAATATTTTTGGCCAGTTTTGCCAGAAGAGAAGGATTGTAAAGTTTATGTGAATTTTGTTAACTAGTGTTCCTAGAGTTAGAATTTGACTTCCAAGCTAACAGACGTGGACTGAAAAAATAACAGGTTTGATTTTGACAGTTTTATCCACTATTTTATTAAAAACATCAGAGTATAGTTGTTCATTTGCCTTGTAGTGGGAATGTGGGTTTGAGCATGGCTTGAAGTGAAAATGTGAAAAACAAAACCCCTACATGCTTTCCCACACCCCCTCCCCAGGCTGGCTGTGGGGGAGGTTGGAGAAATTCGTGACTGGCCTCTTCATGTCGTGGGGGGAGCACTGGAAACATTTCCATTTTTGATAATTGTAGCGCTGGTGGTTGTTGAATCATTCTAGCCTGTCCTTCTCAGGGATGTCGTTGGGTGCACAGGAAGCGAGAGCAGGGATGCTGCTAATCTGTTTTGTCAGCGTGTTTGCATGGTGCGACAGACTGACGAGGCCGTCCTGTCGTCAGGCCAGGCAGGAAACACAAGCTGTCTCTCATTGTGGCTTACTGCCAATAAATTCATCACGTGGTTGGCTAGTTATGAAGGATTTGTGAGGAAAGCCATTCATGGAACGATGTAAACACAATCCTATTTGAAATATTAATGTCTCTGCTTTGGTTTGACTCCAAATCTGATCTGCGTGGCTGTTTCTTTTACAGTTTACATTTGCAGTTAGGTGTTAACTACTGACTTCCTGTATGTGTGTGGGAAGGTTTACTGCCTCCAGTCTGCCTACAAAGGCTGAAATGCTTTTAGCATCCACTCTGAAAGTGATTCTAACTCCTCCCCAGATTACTCTTGGTTTCCTAAAGAAATCTCTGACCCAGATTTGGCCCCTTGCTGCTCCAACAGCTAATGAAAAGAGCTTCACTCTTTTCCATGACAATGTTGAATCTATATTGCTCCCTGAGGAAAATTAAATCAGTTGAAAGCAATGCTTTGGGATATCATGTACATTTTGGGCTTTAAAAAGAAAAATCTTGTTGTGCTTAGTGTAAAGATTAGCTTGAAAATGAAATTAAACTACTTTTTCAGAAGGAACAAATATCTCTGCCTATGAGATGCTAGTTTGTCATTTTAAATATGATTTCCTAAAATGGCAGCTATATCATTTCATGTACAAACTCAAGCATATTTACTTTGTGTTGAATATTAAGTTGTGTTAAGCATTGTGGATATCTTTTTTTCTACCCACTATTAAATTGTTATATAAAACTTTAAAATATGAATGAGATTTGTATTTTATTCTCACTTTCCATAGAATGGCTGTCCATAGAATAGTCACAAGTGGTCTCATGAATTTAGTCTTTTAGACTTATTCTTTTGCATGAGTAAAATGTGCACCTTGCATGGTTTCTGTTACCCTGTACCATACCACCCACAAAGATGCTTTTTTGGAAACTAAATTATCTTTCAAACCTGTAGCTTAAGTTTCTATTTTGTTTTTGAAGCCACACATTTTTATAATACAAAAATGTGTCATTTCAGTTGGCAGTTGTGACATTTTCCAATGTCATTTCCTAATAGAATCAAAAGCTTAAGGCTGAACTATCCTAGACTCTTATCGTAGGTTGTTTTACAAGGTCTTGCGCTTCAGTCTTTGCCAGACTGAATGAAACCGTCCTTGTGTTTGACTGCTCTGCCACATTCATTCAAAGAACTACATCCACCATTTCCTATAGGAGAATCAAGCCCTTTCATAGGTGGCTCTGAAATGAAGATTAGGTCAATAACTATTCAGTGTCACTTGATAAAGCTGGATTTTTTTTTTCACTGATCTTCTGAATCACATCTCAATGAGTGATTGTTTATAGTGTCCCATAGAGAAGAGATGGATGGATGGACCTGTGTTTCCACAGTTATTAACATCGTGAATATAGCAAAGTTTTTTTTATATATAAATTTAAAAAAAAAAATGAATGTTTAATTTATACTATAATACAATGGTTGCCAGGACACAAGAAACGATTGTTTTATCTAGTATAGTGTGTCGTAGTGGACAACAACTGACACCGTGTCATTGATGCTTCATGAATTCCTGACAGAAAGACTAGCATGTTTAATTTTTTTTTTTAGTCCTCCACGACGGGTTCCATCACATGTGATGTTAACCAATAGGAGCACAGAAGCTATTTCAAACAATGCGAAATGAAGGAGAGATAATGGTATTGGTGCTGCTAGGTGATACTATGCATAGGTGATATTATGGAGGAAAGGTTCGTGGAGCTATGGCGTTTCTGATGTAATGCAAGCGATGATTGGCCAGGAATAGGGTTGCAAAGGGGCTGAACATTTCCGGTAAATTTCCAGAAACTTTACGAAAGTTTCCAAAAAATCCTGGAAAGTTTCTAGAAACTTTGCAACCCTAGCCAGGAAACATGTAGTCTGTACACATTTTTTTGTCCACGAGTATAATCTGACACAGTGACTATCGTAACAGACAAAAATATTATGTAGCAGGGCTCAACGCTAAGGATTTTTTCTACTGGCCCGGTTGGGCCCCACCACAAAAAAGTAATAAATAAATAAATGAAATAAAAGGTGTTTTAGTTGTTTTTGATTCACATAACCTTAATAAATGAGCTTATGACACCAAAAACTACTAGCCATACTTGTATAAATTTTAAATATTGTTAAATATTATAATAATTGTAATATTGTTCAGTAATAAAATAAGAACAAATAATCAAATTACGAGCAATAGCATAGCACAAATAAATACAATTGAAATAAACCGTTTTTTTCAGGTTTTCATGTAGGTCTAAACTAGATTTTCAGGTACAGAAATAGCAATCAAATGTAAAATATCATTGCATAGTCTTCAATGCATAAATATAGATTAACCCTTATTAAAGTTATTCAGTCAAGAGGAGTGAGCGATTTATTCATGTATTTTTTTTTTTTTTTTTTTTTTTTCCTTTTGTTTGACACAAAAACAGACAGCAGCAAGATTATTAGGCTGGAGTTGCACGGATCCAATATACTGTTACACATGCGTTATATTTCTCACATGATCACATTCACTTAAGACATAACAGACTACATTTACGAAGATACTCGACAAGATGGCCATTTTGACAATTTTGTGTGAATATGTCCGTTCAAACTTGGGGAGATGTGAAAAAGTATTCGTGCGCTGTGAGACGCAGCGTTCTGGGCGTGCACTTTGGATGTGTGTTGTGCACACAAAAATTATCACACAGCACGCAAGTACCAAACTGAGAGACGTGGGTACTTTTGCGTCTACTTGCGCTTGAATATTAAAGTTGGCAAGGCTTAAAAACACGCGCAAATGATCAACTTCCATGAAGCAGCACTGGTACGATCGGGCAAGTGACAGTTCCGTCAACTGGCCCGAGTGTCTTTCACGCTGGCCCCGGGCCATCGGGCAGTCCTTATTGTCGAGCCCTGAGTCTGAACCCGACATAAGGAAGTGACGGCAAATTTGACATCTCTCTTCTGACCACTGTGATCAGTCGCTCTATATTTTTTTCCCTCTTTTGGAAAGTCATAGTCATAGTCATTTTTATTATGCTACTGGAGTAAATGAAAATGCAAAAATTATATTTGTCATAGTTGGGTGAACTTCTGTAGTAGTGAACGGAAAGTATGACGAGTTCCGCTTCTGGAAAAAAAAAAAACAGGGAAAAGGGTCCATTTAAAAATAAATCTACACAAATAATTTGAATGATAAATAAATGGAAAAAAGTGTCTTTGCTTAGTAGAGCACAGTGAGATTCCATGTATGGTGAAAATCTATTTTCTGTGAAATGTGACAAAATAAAGGGTGGTGCATATTTTGCAAATATCAGGAGGAAGGCCTACAGCCAGGAGCACATTTCAGCACAGTGACCTTGTGTTTGAAATGCTGCTGTTGTTCTTGGGCAGTGGTATCGCTCAGCGGGCTCTTTCGCTGCGCCGTGTCCTGAATCAGCATATGGAAAAAGGAGATCCATTAAGATAATCTGCTGAAGATTACCGTCTGTTTAGAAAAGCTGAGTCTGGGTCTTTTCCTGTTAGCAGCAAAAGGAGAAACGTGGCAGGATTGAAATCTCGGTAATTGCAGTGACCTCCTTGGTGCAAGTTCTCACAGGAAAACACGATCATGAGCAGTTGACAAAGGCTAGCTGTGTTTCAAACCTCAGTCTAACCAGTGAGGAAGACTCTCAAAAACCTGTAGATCGTGTTAAATTTACATTTACGCAGATGCATTTGGCAGATGCATTTATTCAAAGCAACTTGCTTGTATTCAGTGTACACATTTGATCAGTTTATGCATTTCCTAGGAATCAAACCCATGACATCGGTGTTGCAAGAACCATCCTCTACTGTTTTTGCTACTTTTTCTTATTTGAAACTTGGTTTTCTTGTTTGAAACCAATTCAGTAGATGATAAATTGACCTCCAAACCTCATGTTTCTTCTACTAGTGCTGATTATTCAATTGCATTGTATGTTTATAAAGCCACTGCATTCTACCAGGACACTGAGATGATCTCATGGGCGCAAAGGCTGTTAATCGCGTTCTCCAAACACATTGTCAGAGGTTGTCAGCTATGCCATTCTGGTAAGAGCTGTTATTCTTTGTAAATGAGAGTATTTAAGCACTGATTAATCATATCAAAGTGCTTACTGGCCATTTTCCCAGATGGTGTTGGCACAGATTTCCTCATCCTGAGTCGTAATATCACCCATCATCATCATTCACACCTCATTTGTCTCAGATGAGTTCCTGCCTCATATTACCTATTGTTGTTTTGGATGGTTTTGGTTTTGAGTCTGACTTGACATGTAACTTTGCTTTCCATTTATTACTTAAAGCACACTTTGTACTTCGATACCACAGCAAAATCTACTAGCCTAACTAATAGAGTTCAAACATTATTAAAGGCAAGTGAACAGTCAGTAAAAAAAATAAGATCAAATACACTAATTAAAAGCATAGATAAATACAATATAACAAAGTTACAAATAAAGTAAGATCTAACTGTAGTGTGTTCGGGTACGGACATGTAATAATTAGGCCTAAATGTAAAATAACAGTGTATTCACTGTATAAATTAAATATAGATTTATCTTTGTCAAAGCTGTATTTTGTTGTTTGATTAACATTAATGGCATAGACAGCAGCAGGTATTTTATAGGTTGCTGTCACTTTAAGAGTGAATATACTGATACACATCCAATTTATTTCTCATGTTTACGTTCACTTAAGACACAAATGACTGTGTTTACTAGAATACTTGCGGAGACCGGTATTTTGACATTTTTGTATGTGTCCATTCAAGAACATGGGGATGAGGAATCGATTCGCTGTGCGCTCAGATAACAGCGGGCGAGTACCGAATTGATGGTGAAACGTAGCAATTATTCCACGAAACACATGCATGCAGAGGATCACGGATCAACTACGATCCCGATCCGTTTAACCCCTAGTCATGATGGTCAACTAATCATCCAACAACTTGTCGGGTTAGTGATTTTGACCAGAAAAGAGGTTCATGTGCCATCTTCTACTTATAAGAGATAGTTGTCTGTAAAGTTGTCTCGGTTGGTTCGTTTATTCTAAATATGCATCTATTTGGTAGTGCTGGGCGGTATGACCAAAAATTTATATCACGGTATTTTTCTAAATTATACCGGTTTCGCGGTATATGCCGGTATTTTTTTTTTTTTTTTTCCTGTGCATGACAGGGTGTTAACCACATTTTCTACTGATTGAGAGAGGAAATACTGCAGTAGATTGACTAGAATGCCCTATTTTACTGTCATGATTAGTGAATATTGTAGAAAAATTCCACTCTAGAATTAATACAGGTTTACAAGGCCCCACATAATGATGCTGTGGGGAGACAACAACCAATAAAACACAGACCTGCAACACACTCATTACAGAAACATGAATATTAAAATATGACCATGGAGAGAAAAAAAAACAGAGTTGAGGGCACCTTAAGCATTTTAAAAATCTAACCCTATATAACAACAAACTGCCAAAACGAGGGAGAAACGCGGAAGAACATTTAAAAGGTCTAAGGATATTTTCAATACATTTAAGAGCACTACAGTCTCTGAACAAATGACACACGTAAGTTTAACACAGAAAGAATAAAGCAGTTACTTTTTTGCCCATTCTTCTTTGAATTGTCAGTCTATTTATTAGCTTACATCATTGTCTTCAGTGTAGCAGAATAATCCATCGTGTCATCGCGGTCGTGATCAGACGTACGGCTGTAGTATCAGTGTCCTTGTTTGCACATATATTTCATTTGAAGAGGACGTGATGAAATATGTGCGCATACACGCTGCTGGTTCATTTTTAGAGTACTAGAGTATATGAAATATGTCCATAAAAAACTTAAACGCGCTTGCTACGGTCTGTATCTGATCTATATGATCCATGTGGTGAGGGTTGTTAATCTCATCGTGTTGTTTGAGTTCTCCGCTGCAATCATAGGCTGTAATGCGATCTCAGCTGTGTCCTCACTACAGTGCAACAGTGAAACGGGACCCCTCTCAAACAGTGTTGCGCTGCGCCGCGTTCCGAACGTTGTTTAAGCGACATATAGCGGTATTACGGTATAATCAAAATTCATATCATAACAAAAATAAACACCGGTATTCGGTATGAACCGGTATACCACCCGCACTACTTTTTGGTTATTCATCTGTTGGCTTAAAAAGAATCATAAATGTAATGACCAGGTGTCTGTTACCAGTCGGCATAACCATAACTGTCTGTTTTTGAACTCTCACATAGTGAAAGATTCTGAGGGCCTCACAAAAGATTCATTTTTCTTGAAGTGCCACTGTGAATAGTGGACTTTGTGGACAAGTGGTTTTCACAGTCTATACAGCACAAGGCTTAATTGTGCTTCTAAAATTAGATCAGGGTTTAGGATTTGCCTGCAGGGACTGGGTTGTCTTGTTTTTTGGAAATAATTTCCCATAGTTCTCTATCACCCATTAATGCAAGTCAGGAATGAAGTAATAGACACATTCTGAAAATTTAATCTAGAGGTCTTGAATTTAAATCTGTGCAAAAACAGGGGTATTGATCTTTTTAACTTTATGCAATAGCCAAAGACCCATCAGCTGGTCGACCATCATTGGCTTTGAAGGCAGAGAGTATGTTAACTGAGTTAACCTAATTACCTTTGCTTATGTCTAGTAAAGTAGAGCTGTAAAAGCATACTTGTTATTCTGTTGCATTATCCTAACTCAGATTTTAACTGTAAAGTGTTGTAATTTTATATAATTATAATAGTGATTTTTTTTATTTTATTTTATTTTATTTTATCTAATTGTGAGGCAGACTTTTATCAGTCTGGTGCACATTGTACCATATCCTGGCCGCAAACAGTCCACTTAATCTGGAAAAGACCAAATGACTGACATGGAAAATGACCAGCCAGTGTCCGGAATCCTCCAGATGGAGCTGAATTTAATGATGCCACAATGGCGTCAATGATGGCACAATAACATTATAAATGTCTTAACTGTCACTTTTGATTCATTTAAGTAATCTTTGCTGAATTTTCTTTAAAAAAAAATTGTATATAGTTATAGAGCTCTGGAAAAAATTGAGACCACTTAACATTGATTTCTCATATATATACAGTGGGGAGAACAAGTATTTGATACACTGCCGATTTTGCAGGTTTTCCTACTTACAAAGCATGTAGAGGTCTGTCATTTTTATCATACGTACTCTTCAACTGTGAGAGACGGAATCTAAAACAAAAATCCAGAAAATCACATTGTATGATTTTTAAATAATTAATTTGCATTTTATTGCATGACATAAGTATTTGATCACCTACTAACCAGTAAGAATTCCAGCTCTCACAGACCTGTTAGTTTTTCTTAAAGAAGCCCTCCTGTTCTCCACTCATTACCTGTATTAACTGCACCTGTTTGAACTTGTTACCTGTATAAAAGACACCTGTCCACACACTCAATCAAACAGACTCCAACCTCTCCACAATGGCCAAGACCAGAGAGCTGTGTAAGGACATCAGGGATAAAATTGTAGACCTGCACAAGGCTGGGATGGGCTACAGGACAATAGGCAAGCAGCTTGGTGAGAAGGCAACAACTGTTGGCGCAATTATTAGAAAATGGAAGAAGTTCAAGATGACGGTCAATCTCCCTCGGTCTGGGGCACCATGCAAGATCTCACCTCGTGGGGCATCAATGATCATGAGGAAGGTGAGGGATCAGCCCAGAACTACACGGCAGGACCTGGTCAATGACCTGAAGAGAGCTGGGACCACAGTCTCAAAGAAAACCATTAGTAACACACTACGCCGTCATGGATTAAAATCCTGCAGCGCACGCAAGGTCCCCCTGCTCAAGCTAGCGCATGTCCAGGCCCGTCTGAAGTCTGCCAATGACCATCTGGATGATCCAGAGGAGGAATGGGAGAAGGTCATGTGGTCTGAGGAGACAAAAATAGAACTTTTTGGTCTAAACTCCACTCGCCGTGTTTGGAGGAAGAAGAAGGATGAGTACAACCCCAAGAACACCATCCCAACCGTGAAGCATGGAGGTGGAAACATCATTCTTTGGGGATGCTTTTCTGCAAAGGGGACAGGACGACTGCACCGTATTGAGGGGAGGATGAATGGGGCCATGTATTGCGAGATCTTGGCCAACAACCTCCTTCCCTCAGTAAGAGCATTGAAGATGGGTCGTGGCTGGGTCTTCCAGCATGACAACGAAAAAAGCATCTCAAGGTCCTGGAGTGGCCTAGCCAGTCTCCAGACCTGAACCCAACAGAAAATCTTTGGAGGGAGCTGAAAGTCCGTATTGCCCAGCGACAGCCCTGAAACCTGAAGGATCTGGAGAAGGTCTGTATGGAGGAGTGGGCCAAAATCCCTGCTGCAGTGTGTGCAAACCTGGTCAAGAACTACAGGAGACGTATGATCTTTGTAATTGCAAACAAAGGTTTCTGTACCAAAGATTAAGTTCTGCTTTTCTGATGTATCAAATACTTATGTCATGCAATAAAATGCAAATTAATTACTTAAAAATCATACAATGTGATTTTCTGGATTTTTGTTTTAGATTCCGTCACTCACAGTTGAAGTGTACCTATGATAAAAATTACAGACTTCTACATGCTTTGTAAGTGGGCAAACCTGCAAAATCGGCAGTGTATCAAATACTTGTTCTCCCCACTGTACATATACACTCACCTAAAGGATTATTAGGAACACCATACTAATACTGTGTTTGACCCCCTTTCGCCTTCAGAACTGCCTTAATTCTACGTGGCATTGATTCAACAAGGTGCTGAAAGCATTCTTTAGAAATGTTGCCCCATATTGATAGGATAGCATCTTGCAGTTGATGGAGATTTGTGGGATGCACATCCAGGGCACGAAGCTCCCGTTCCACCACATCCCAAAAGATGCTCTATTGGGTTGAGATCTGGTGACTGTGGGGGCCATTTTAGTACAGTGAACTCATTGTCATGTTCAAGAAACCAATTTGAAATGATTCGAGCTTTGTGACATGGTGCATTATCCTGCTGGAAGTAGCCATCAGAGGATGGGTACATGGTGGTCATAAAGGGATGGACATGGTCAGAAACAATGCTCAGGTAGGCCGTGGCATTTAAACGATGCCCAATTGGCACTAAGGGGCCTAAAGTGTGCCAAGAAAACATCCCCCACACCATTACACCACCACCACCAGCCTGCACAGTGGTAACAAGGCATGATGGATCCATGTTCTCATTCTGTTTACGCCAAATTCTGACTACCATCTGAATGTCTCAACAGAAATCGAGACTCATCAGACCAGGCAACATTTTTCCAGTCTTCAACTGTCCAATTTTGGTGAGCTCGTGCAAATTGTAGCCTCTTTTTCCTATTTGTAGTGGAGATGAGTGGTACCCGGTGGGGTCTTCTGCTGTTGTAGCCCATCCGCCTCAAGGTTGTGCGTGTTGTGGCTTCACAAATGCTTTGCTGCATACCTCGGTTGTAACGAGTGGTTATTTCAGTCAAAGTTGCTCTTCTATCAGCTTGAATCAGTCGGCCCATTCTCCTCTGACCTCTAGCATCAAGGCATTTTCGCCCACAGGACTGCCGCATACTGGATGTTTTTCCCTTTTCACATCATTCTTTGTAAACTCTAGAAATGGTTGTGCGTGAAAATCCCAGTAACTGAGCAGATTGTGAAATACTCAGACCGGCCCGTCTGGCACCAACAACCATGCCACGCTCAAAATTGCTTAAATCACCTTTCTTTCCCATTCTGACATTCAGTTTGGAGTTCAGGAAATTGTCTTGACCAGGACCACACCCCTAAATGCATTGAAGCAACTGCCATGTGATTGGTTGATTAGATAATTGCATTAATGAGAAATTGAACAGGTGTTCCTAATAATCCTTTAGGTGAGTGTGTGTGTGTGTGTGTGTGTGTATGTATATATATATATATATATATATATATATATATATATATATATATATATATATATATATATATACACACATACACATACATACACATACATACACATACATACACATACACATATATACACAGTGGGGAGAACAAGTATTTGATAAACTGCCGATTTTGCAGGTTTGCCCACTTACAAAGCATGTAGAAGTCTGTAATTTTTATCATAGGTACTCTTCAACTGTGAGAGACAAAAATCCAGAAAATCACATTGTATGATTTTTAAATAATTAGTTTGCATTTTATTGCATGACAAGTATTTGATACATCAGAGAAGCAGAACTTAATATTTGGTACAGAAACCTTTGTTTGCAATTACAGAGATCATACGTTTCCTGTAGTTCTTGACCAGGTTTGCACACACTGCAGCAGGGATTTTGGCCCACTCCTCCATACAGACCTTCTCCAGATCCTTCAGGTTTCAGGGCTGTCGCTGGGCAATACGGACTTCCAGCTCCCTCCAAAGATTTTCTATTTGGTTCAGGTCTGGAGACTGGCTAGGCCACTCCAGGACCTTGAGATGCTTCTTACGGAGCCACTCCTTAGTTGCCCTGGCTGTGTGTTTCAGGTCGTTGTCATGCTGGAAGACCCAGCCACGACCCATCTTCAATGCTCTTACTGAGGGAAGGAGGTTGTTGGCCAAGATCTCGCGATACATGGCGCTTAAGAAATTTAATCCATGACGGCGTAGTGTGTTACTAATGGTTTTCTTTGAGACTGTGGTCCCAGCTCTCTTCAGGTCATTGACCAGGTCCTGCCGTGTAGTTCTGGGCTGATCCCTCACCTTTCTCATGATCATTGATGCCCCACGAGGTGAGATCTTGCATGGTGCCCCAGACCGAGGGAGATTGACTGTCATCTTGAACTTCTTCCATTTTCTAATAATGCGCCAACAGTTGTTGCCTTCTCACCAAGCTGCTTGCCTATTGTCCTGTAGCCCATCCCAGCCTTGTGCAGGTCTACAATTTTATCCCTGATGTCCTTACACAGCTCTCTGGTCTTGGCCATTGTGGAGAGGTTGGAGTCTGTTTGATACAGGTAACGAGTTCAAACAGGTGCAGTTAATACAGGTAATGAGTGGAGAACAGGAGGGCTTCTTAAAGAAAAACTAACAGGTCTGTGAGAGCCGGAATTCTTACTGGTTGGTAGGTGATCAAATACTTATGTCATGCAATAAAATGCTAATTAATTATTTAAAAATCATACAATGTGATTTTCTGGATTTTTGTTTTAGATTCCGTCTAGATTCACAGTTGAAGTGTACCTATGATAAAAATTACAGACCTAAGGAAAACCTGCAAAATCGGCAGTGTATCATATACACACATACACATATACACATACATACATACAGTGGGGAGAACAAATATTTGAATAACACTGATTATCTCTTCATCATGGCACCTGTCAGTGGGTTTATATATACACTCACCTAAAGGATTATTAGGAACACCTGTTCAATTTCTCATTAATGCAATTATCTAATCAACCAATCACATGGCAGTTGCTTCAATGCATTTAGGGGTGTGGTCCTGGTCAAGACAATCTCCTGAACTCCAAACTGAATGTCAGAATGGGAAAGAAAGGTGATTTAAGCAATTTTGAGCGTGGCATGGTTGTTGGTGCCAGACGGGCCGGTCTGAGTATTTCACAATCTGCTCAGTTACTGGGATTTTCATGCACAACCATTTCTAGAGTTTACAAAGAATGGTGTGAAAAGGGAAAAACATCCAGTATGCGGCAGTCCTGTGGGCGAAAATGCCTTGTTGATGCTAGAGGTCAGAGGAGAATGGGCCGACTGATTCAAGCTGATAGAAGAGCAACTTTGACTGAAATAACCACTCGTTACAACCGAGGTATGCAGCAAAGCATTTGTGAAGCCACAACACGCACAACCTTGAGGCGGATGGGCTACAACAGCAGAAGACCCCACCGGGTACCACTCATCTCCACTACAAATAGGAAAAAGAGGCTACAATTTGCACGAGCTCACCAAAATTGGACAGTTGAAGACTGGAAAAATGTTGCCTGGTCTGATGAGTCTCGATTTCTGTTGAGACATTCAGATGGTAGAGTCAGAATTTGGCGTAAACAGAATGAGAACATGGATCCATCATGCCTTGTTACCACTGTGCAGGCTGGTGGTGGTGGTGTAATGGTGTGGGGGATGTTTTCTTGGCACACTTTAGGCCCCTTAGTGCCAATTGGGCATCGTTTAAATGCCACGGCCTACCTGAGCATTGTTTCTGACCATGTCCATCCCTTTATGACCACCATGTACCCATCCTCTGATGGCTACTTCCAGCAGGATAATGCACCATGTCACAAAGCTCGAATCATTTCAAATTGGTTTCTTGAACATGACAATGAGTTCACTGTACTAAAATGGCCCCCACAGTCACCAGATCTCAACCCAATAGAGCATCTTTGGGATGTGGTGGAACGGGAGCTTCGTGCCCTGGATGTGCATCCCACAAATCTCCATCAACTGTAAGATGCTATCCTATCAATATGGGCCAACATTTCTAAAGAATGCTTTCAGCACCTTGTTGAATCAATGCCACGTAGAATTAAGGCAGTTCTGAAGGCGAAAGGGGGTCAAACACAGTATTAGTATGGTGTTCCTAATAATCCTTTAGGTGAGTGTGTATATGTGTGTGTGTGTATATATATATATATATAAATATATATTCCAAATGTTTCAATGGTAGTGTATGTGTAAACTTTGTGTTCAAAATGTCCCTTCATCCAAAAGTACCAAATATTAACTATTTCATGGACAAAAGACAAAATAGTTATATTTATAGATCTTGTTTACTACTTAACAGCTGCCTAAAACAAAACTCTTGAACGCTTTCATTTTCGATGACACAATTGTTAATCCACAACTTCCAGCAGCTAGTTCTTCCTCAGAAGGTCGTTGTGGCTGTCTGGCACAATGTAAATACAACTTTGTTTCCTGGCAGTCTGATATACCTGTGCACTCTGACCCAAAAATTCACCGGACTCTGAGCTTAACCCCAAGGAATTACCTTAAGACAAACAATAAGGCTTTGTGTGTTAAAGTAAATGCCCTTTTAGCATTACAGACTGTGCTTTTAAGACCTGCTCACTTTTCCAGTCTGCCTTGCTGGGCCCTTTTGAACTGACACAATGGTTTTCCCAGCTCTCCTGTGATCACACACTGTGAGCTTGACGGACAACTTGGCACAAGTTGAAAGCCGTATTGAAACTACTTGATTTGAGAGATTTTAAATGCTTACATGTGAAGAGAGGAGTTCAGTGAGTCCGTGCAGATTAACTGATTGGATACCAGGCAGAACCCGTCACGCGTGTCTCCATTTGACTGATACCCCCGGTAATCAGGCGCGACCAGAATTGGGTCAGTTTTTGAGGAATTTGAGTGCGGATGATCTTAAAGTGCTTAATCCCTGTGTGGTTGTCACAACAAGATTGTCAGAGTGAAGTGTGTGTCTTAACCGAGAATAGCTCTGACCTCATTATACACAAAACTTCCCCTGCAGGTTATTTGTCACGTGATTTGCAGCGGGAGACTCGGCTTAGAGCAACCCACACACCATTTTCAATGTTAATAAAAAGGGACGTGTTTCAAGGTGTCTATGAGTTGTATTAGTCATATTCTGAACTCAAAAGAGTCATAAAACTGAAATGAACAGCTGAAAAGAAATCAAACACAAAACTTGTTGGGATGGGTTCAACAAATTAGGTCATTTATCTGTTGTAGCATATAGCTTTTTTACAGTTATGAACTAATATCAAGGCACACTATATAGAATTGTTTATATTTCTGTTAAAACTTAGGTTGCCTGTATAATAAAGTGATTGCATTCTCAGGATTTCTTGTTTTACAAAGCATAATGTAACATAAATATGTTTAACAGTTGTGTAAATGTGTTGCGTTAACCTTTTCATTATTATTTATTTTGGAGGCTAAAGCCTGAAGTATACTTCAGTTTTTTTCTTTATTGGCTATATCTACACTGAATAAGTGTACAGATACCAAAGCTATTCGTCAAAAGTTCAAATTCCGCAAAATTATTACCCTGACTTATAATACAATTAAACAGTACAATAAAATAGGCTACCTAACAATGAAAAAATCAGAACAACGTAATACATAAAACAAATACATAATTGAACAAGAAATTATTAAATAAATAGGAAAAATGGTGTGGGAGAAAAGGTGGTGCTCGGCTTAACTGTTTGTAGAGTTATCCAAAAAGGCAGGCCATATCATATCGTCATTTGTGAGACAACGCTTCCCCGCCATTGGCAGAATTTTCCGGCTTTCCGGGTTTTCACTGTTATGTGGTAGGGGGTGCTATTATGCATTTTCTGAAAGAGTAGAGAATCTCTGGATCAAAACCATAGACTGTAAAAAAGATGGACGAAGCCCCTTCACTATCTTCTATTGGTGAAAAGTGAAGCCGCCAACGTCCGAATATGGCGCTGACATCTTGCGCTGATTTGGGACCCAAGTCTGCGGAGTAGAGACCAAGAAGTAGAGCCGCGATATCAAAACCCCGCCCACACTCCCGCAGTATCTGTTAGCTGCAGAACAACTCATTATGTTGGTGTGAAATAAACAGTTGAGGAAATGTAGAAAATAAAATTAAAGCTCCAATCTCCTCCCGAAAATCTCGGAAAAAAATCCATTGGTGCTGCAGTGAAAAATTTTCATTCTTTAAAAAACGAACACTTGAACTTACATCAGCGTGATTAAAAACTACCTAAAATAACAGAAACCATCTTTGGAAAAAATGTATTTGAAGTGTAATTCGATTGTTTGTCTCGCGTCACATTAGAATACATGGAGGGATGGGGATTATGACCTATACTGGGACCAACCACCTGGGCGCGATCGAGACACGATGGCCCCATTTACACTGCATGGTTCAAGTGACCCAATTCCGAATTTTTTTTTTTTTTTTTTTTTTTTTTTTTTTTTTTTTTTTCTCCCCTCTCATGTGGCACAGATCGGATATGACATGTGAACGTGTAAGCAGGAAAAAAAACTCATGAATTCCGATATCCTCAGATCGGATTCAGGCCTCACTCATATGTGGTAATAAATCCGATATGATTCGGATACGTGCATTTGCATCTGACATGTAAGCGGTCAAATCGGCTATTCCCCACTAAATGCGAGTCGTACGTCATTGAAAAAGGGACGGAGGCGAATGACGAAATATCAGATACGGGTCGCTTTTAAAAGATGATGTAAGCTGGTCGTAAAAAAAAATCGGATATAGTCACCAAATCGGAATTGTGCATCAAGACCTGCAGTGTAAATTTGGCCTTTGGCTTCACTTTTCAGGACGTGTGCGGCACGCTTGATCAAAACACAGGAAAAAAGGAGCAGAAACAAGCGATAAAAGCATTGCTTATGCACGTTGTAGTCTTTGAAAAGAAAAACGTGATTTTCTCAACTTTTTGTTTGAAAGGTTTTTTTTTATTTTTATTTTATTTTATTTTATTTTTTTTATTAAACTTACCCACATTCATTCTTTCATTTATTCATTATGTTGATAAAAATGCATGAAACTAGAATAAAACAGTTTTTTTTGTTGTTCTTGTTGCTTAAAAGCAGAGGCTATGATCTTTCTTTTGATATATTGCATGTTCAGATATTCATACAACAAAATATTCTGGGGGGTCATTATTATTATAATTTTTTTAATGATCAAAAACTCTGGTGGTGGCTGGCATTTTTTTTTTTTTTTTTTAAATGCTGGCGAGGAAAGAGTTAAATGCAAAGGATGACACATGCTTCCACTTATAAATAATAAGACATCTTGATAATGTTGTAAAGGCCAGAACCTTTTGCAGCTATCCAAAGATAGCTGACAGTGCTCTTAACTGAAGTATAAACCTTGATCCAAATCCACTTACCATACAGCTGAACACACAGTATATCAAAGTATACTCTATTTGATAGTGTGTGCAAACACAAGCGGTCGACACACACACTAGAATATTTAATCTTTGTCCAGTGTATTTCTCTCCAAATGTTGTGACCAGAAAAATGTCTTCGTATTAATTTTAACTAGAGTTGCGAGGCATCTCTTAACCCCCGCACACAAGCACTCATCGACGCGGGCATCTTTTGTTGTTGTGTCTCCAGTAGCTTGTTGTTGTTGTTGTGAAGCAACGGCCCGGGCCAGCATCACCACCAAGAAAATTCAAGGCGCATACACGAGCTGGGCATACAAATTATACATGGTTTGAATCCATCCATCTTTAACATTGTCTTCTCTTCTTCTCTCGCGCAGTCCATCCTGCTGCTGGGCAGTGTAGCTCTTGCATGCTTGGCTTTGGACCTCCTCTTTCTCCTCATCTACTCCTGCTGGCTGTGTTGTCGCCGTAAGAAGAGCGACGAGCAGCCGAATGCAGACTGCTGCTGCACCGCCTGGTGCGTCATCATCGCCACCCTCGTCTGCAGGTGAGTCTGAATGCATTTTTTTTTTCTCATATCCGCTCTGTCAGCGTCATATTCAGGCAGAAGATGATGCATGTAGTAACTGCTCACTTTTATAAAATTTTCCCCAGCTGGAAAAACCCATTCTGCTTGTTGGTGTATAAAATAAGTGTTGCATTATCTGAAGGGCTGCAGGGTTTAAATTCTGGAAGGGAAGTCATTTCTGCACTAATCTCTGCAGTTCATTTGGAGCTTTCCCTAGGCTGCTGTGCTAGCTGCAAGTGTGAGTTTAATTTAGAGATGAACCAATACTGAATTTCTCCACCGATATCCGATTATTCAGAATATCATCTGTCGATGCCGATTGTGGAGGTAGTCTGATGCATATTGCACAAAAAAAATGGGCAGTTCTGGCTGAAATCAGCAGTTCTAATCTGATTGGCTGGCTTCATGCAACTTAAAGGAGTAACAGCACATTGTTCACTACATCTGGTAAAGATGTGATAAGAAGCAGGTAAAAGCTTGATATGGTTAGTGCTTTTGAAGAAGAGATCTAATCTCTGGATTTGCCAAAGTTTGCCAGGTTAATGGCATCAAAGTTTTAGTAGGAAGTGAACTACATATCCATGAGCCATTGAATTTGTTATTCAGGTAGCAGAACTCAAACCACTTTTTCCATGGCAGCACTTTTTGTTGTTGCTTTATTTTTTGTCTTGTATGGTTTCCAGGGTCCTGAAATATGTTACCAGCAATAAGCATTAGGAGTAGTGTTAAAAATAAAATATCGATATTTCGATATGTATCGATACTGAAATATCTGAAACGATACCAATACTCCTTTCTACAGTATCGATACACCGATACCAGCTGCGCTTTCTTGCTCTCCTCTCCGACTCACTGTCTATGTTGTTAATGTTATTCAAACTACAGAAAAGGCAAACTATCACTTTCTGCTCTTGACTGATTAACTTGTGTAATTTTAATGGATTCATCTGTATTTAATTTTTTACAATGAAGATTATCCAATGTTATTTTAAGTTTGATTACTTTTTTTTTAATTCAGTTTCTTACCTGAATACTACTGTTAGACCTACCTGAAAAAATAAAGCATTCTATTTCATTTGTATCTTTATTCTATTGTATTTATTTGTGCTATTGTTAGTAATTTGTTTTTGTTCTTATTTTATTACTGTTTACTTGTCTTTTTAAATTAAATTTACCATTTTACCACTTGTGCTGTGTGTAAGCTTTTGCAACAAAATTACCCCATTGTAAAAAATACATTGAGTTAACAAATATTTGTGAGATAATTGTAATGGTAATTGATCAATGTTTATATATGAAAAAAAGCTTAAAAGCTTTATCATAAATTAATCTCTTCAGAAGAAATTTTTGATTGCCTAGACTTTCAATAGATGGACAAAAAAATAAATAATATTAAAAATATCTGTTTGATATGCAGCGTTTTTCCCCGTGGTATCGAAAATGATATCGGATATCGATACTTTTCCAGGTATCGGATCGAAGTTAGAAATTCCAGTATCGTGACAACACTAATTAGGGGTGCATTGAATTTTTTTGGAAATTTCAAAGTCAAATGTATTTTTTTATTTTTTTTTATTTTTTATTTTTTTCTTGGATACTAATAATTTAATAATACTGTTAATGTAATCATTAGTAAATCTCAAAATGAATATCCCTTTTTCATTCTGTACATTATAATGTTGTGACATAAGTTACTTGTAGAATTTAAAACAATCAAGGTTTTATTTTTTAATTATTTAGGCAAAATAGTATAGAATTTTAGGTTACTCTTTATTTTAAGATCCCCTTGTTAGTGTAATTTAACAACATGTACTTACTGTAGGGTTTGGTTTAGGGTTAGTTGCATGTAACTATGCATACTTTACTGTTATTACTATAGTAACTACACGTAAAATGTGTAACAATGACACTGTAAAATAAAATGTTACCCGAATTTTAATACTGGCCATTTATCTGTTATTTTATTGGTGTTGGACATTTTAATATAAGTGCATCCCTACGAATTATGTAGTTATTATAATTTAAATGTAGCTTTTTTCCTAGCTTTCAGACAATTATATTAAAATCTCTGGTGCAACACCATTGTCTTTGTGATGATTTGTAGGTGACTTCTCATGATCTTGTCAAGGTCATTTAAATCTCATCGAAAGAAGAATTAAATTTTTAATGCAAATTGAGAAGAATGCACATTTGACTCCTTGAGAATTCCCTCTGGATCCCTCCACACGCAAGTGTTGGGTTGCTCGGATTAATCACAGGATGTCTATTGATTGGTTGGTCAAATTTGCTGAGGTGAAACATTGACTGTTTCATTGGCTATTCCTAGTGTATTGTGTCACTGATGGAAAAAAAGCTGAGCTGCAGAATAAAGTGGGTGCATGAGAAAGTCATTACTTCAAATGCAACCTTCTCTCTGGGGCTGTTGCTATAATGCATGCTATCACAAAAAGTGTTTCTGCTGTCCTTCAGTGTCTTCTGAATCGACCGTAGTGCTGTTTTCTTCAAGTGCATTATAATCTAATAAAATTCAAGATGTCAAGACGTTTCTTTGAGCAAATGCAAACCACTAGAAGGATTCATAAACAGATTGCATTAGTAATGCTGGCTTTTGTTATGATGATGTTTGAAAGCGAAATGGGCAGACAATGTGAATGAAAAGAATTTGGTGGGAAAGTTTAGGCTATGACAACGTCTTTCCCGGCAAGCGCATAACTTGTGGAATCACAAAAAAGACCACCACCCCTTGCACACACACTAACCCCCCCACCCCCCCCCCCACATCTCATGACCGCTCCTCATGTTTTGTCCATGTTAACGTGCGCTAGCTCTTCAGGGAGTCCGCCTGTGGTAGTGTCGGCATGAGAGAGGGCCTGCTGTGTGGTTTTATGGGTCTCTCTTCTTCATTTCATGTTCTTAGCTGTCAGGCAAGATGGCATGAGAACTTTATGGTCTCTATGAGTTACACACCAAGCACTAAATCCGGTCTTCAGTGCATGGTCCATTTTTTTCCCCTAGCTCGGAAGTTATAAAGAGCTCAAAGACAAGGCAAAAAGACACCAAAGGAGTGTTGCTGTCTCTTAATATCTTCTTCAAAGCCACCATGGAAGCAAAATGGGCCCTAATACTTACTTAATACACAATTACACATCCTGGTCTTATTTAGATTGATTGATTTATCAGTGCACATTTAAAAAAAACAATAACAAATAACATAACATAAAATTAACATATAACAACATATATAACATAACACAACGTTTCTGTATTTAATATAATATAATATAATAAAATATAATATAATATAATATAATTTAAAGGTGCAGTGTGTGATTTTTAAGCGGCATCTAGCGGTGAGGTTGTGAATTGCATCCCCCCTCCCTTTCGGAGCACATAGAGAAGCTAGGGTGGACGACACAGGACAAAAATGTCGTCGTCGGAGAGAGCAGAGAGTGACTAGCGCTCTATAGAGAAGTTTGTCCGTTTAGGGCTACTGTAGAAACATGACGGCGCAAAATGGTGACTTCACTGTAAGGGGACCCGCGGTATATGTAGATAGAAATGGCTCATTCTAAGGTAATAAAAACATAACGGCACGTTATATAAGGTCTTTATGCACCACTGAAAACATGGTTATGTATATTATATTGCATTTCTGTCAATAGATCCTCATAAATACTATACACTTAACCTTTAATATAATAATTTTATATCAATATAAGTTTGCTGTTTTTTTTTGTGTTGTTTTGGGGGGGGGGAGTATGCATTTCATGTGGGCCTAATTATTTCATCCATGAAGAGCTAGTCTCACACATCCTCTCACTTTCTCTGACAGAGCGAGACACTCTTGGTGAGTAGGTAGTCTCACACTCAATCTGTTCTCTTGCTATATCAGTTACCAAAACTCTTTTCTCTTTCTCTCATATGCTTACTGCTGTGAGTGTGCATATAGAGCAAGCATCTTCCCTTCTGTGAAAGTCTATCAATGCGCATCTGGTCCTGTGTGGAAGTAGAAATACAGAACACTTTCTCTGTCGTCTTCACATGCTCCCTGTTGATTTTTTTTCCCCCCACGGGGAGGAAGATGAGCTCATTTTCAGCACAAACACCATTAATAATAATCACACCTGCGAGGGACATGACTCAGGATTTCTCATAACGTGATATTAATATTCCCATAATATGCGCCTGCAGTCAGTAATGCTTTAGGCAGGCTTCATTCTCACTTTTAAGAAATGTTACTTTTAAAGCTACTGACTAAGTTTTACCTGTTATGTCTGCTATTCTTCCCACCGTTTACAGTCCTGAAGACGATGGATTGACTGTTTGTGATACGAAGCTTTCGTGCAGACGTTTGCAGAACTCTGCCATACTGTCTGATCTAGACTCTTACCGGTCGTATTTTCCTGAACACCAACATAGTGAAGTAGGTCAACTGATCAGAGAATATCCTACTGGTTTCGCAATACCAGTGACATAATAGAAATGGTATTCCACATCAACACGCCTGCATGATAATGGCACCATCAGAATTCCACTGAAAGCTCTGCAGATTTCCATTTAATTCTTTTGTATGTCATTCATACAAATCTCCTTACCCCCACCTCTTGCGTATTAGTTTAAAATGAAATTTACCATATTTGAGTTTATTCTGCAAAACTATGCAGATATTCAAAAGTGCAGATTCTGCATGGATTACTCATCACTTATGCATGAGGAGGAAACAAGCTCATGGCGTCCGTCCAGTGGACAGTTTTGCTGTAGACCCTGTGGATTTAGACAGCCTATAGGAAAAGACTGTTATAAAAAGCCCTTGTAACTTATGCTATGGGATGTAGTATTAAATATGTCTGCTAAGTCTGTTTCTATTGATATAGAAATGTAGAGTTGTGCAATTTTTGGTCTTTCTTGGAAGTATGGTGAGATCTCCTGAGAATTGCTGATGAACGAAGGCACATATTTTGAGAGCTTTACAAGAAATCTCAGTGGATGCATTTAAAGGAACACATGAGCGCTCAAATAGAAACCAGAAAGTACAAGAATGTTTTACAAAATGTGGTTAAGACATGCAATCCTCTGTCCTGCATCAATGATTGAGGACGCAGAGGAGTGAGCGTAAACAGCAGAATTTAAGTCATGTTATTGTAGCTTCATCTACCGCCCAATCAGTAATGTTGGTTAACACCTATAAATGTTTCCTGTTTGTTGTGAGTAACATTTAGGGTCTGTGTTGGTATTTACTCCTACATATGAGTTTCTTTAACGTCTATTTTGAGTTCTGTTGCACCACATGCATTATTTAGTCCAGATGAAATCCCTTCAAATGCACACTGTTCAATCAGAATTGATATAGTGGAGGCTTGCAGGTCAAAACACATGTATTTGCTGTGTTTTTTATCTTTAAAGTTTGATCCCCACCTCTGTCAGATAGTTTGAATGTAATTGGTGTGAAACAGCCTGGAGGACTCTTCCAGATGCACAGCACCCAAGTTTCACACTTGGACTTCTGATATCTGTAGCTTCAGGCACATTTTAGCTGTAGCGCTGCATGACTAAAGATTATGGAAATCCAGAGCAAGACTCTAAAACCTTTACAGCGTTTATGCTAAGCAGCTCATGACTTAACATTGAAGCCACTTCAAAGGCTCTGATAGCATCACAGCAGCTCATTTGGTAAATTCTCAAGAGCCTGAGACTGGAATATATAAGCTATGTCCATCCAACATTTTTATGCACTCATTATGACTGATCTCTCCAGCTCTACATCACTGTAAAATATACAAATTATTTAATTATATAGCAGAATTCCTTTTTCAATTCTGATTCCCAAGCTCTTGATTCCAGTTTTGATTTAAATTCGGATTCATTTGGGTATATTTCGGTTATAATGTCAATTTTTCTTACATACGAAAGAGATTCTGTCTCTGCCAATGCTGTAAATTATATTGGGCAGTAGGGCTTTGGCGATGCATTGAATGTTAGCAATGTTATTATGATGTCTTTGCTGACAATATAAAATTAGGGAAAATAGTGAATATCGTGATAATGTTAAAAGTTTAGCATATGTGTGATCTGTGAAAAAAGTTTTTTTTTTCCTCCATGTTTTTGCAGAATTGTAGCCAATCACAGACCTGTCTGTTGAGCGCATGAATGCAATGACCAATCAGACGTGTTTAAGTTAGTGAGAATCCACTCAATACCCGCTCTAAATGCTGGAGTTTTCAATCAATTTACCTGCCACTTGTTCTGTGTAATGTGTTTCTTTGTTATTCAAAGAACTCACTTTTTTGTTGGAAGATTGCACTTTTTCTTGTGATTGTACAATTTTCTTTTTTTTTCACTTTAAGTAAATATGACTAGTGTTCATTTTGCAGTAAACTATTCGTATGTACTTTGAAACTATAGCTGTTCTATTGAGATCATGTCTTTTTCATGGAGGGCAAAAGAAATCCCCTAAATACATTTTTTCTAGAGCAATTTATATACACTATAAAAAGTATTGTACTTGGTGATGTGAGGTAGAGGTCTTCTTGGGTCCTAAAATCTGTGCTCGACCAAATCACTTCTTACCTGAACCCATCCATAAATTCATTTTTTAAAAGAAAAACCTGACCCATGACAAACCCGATAAAATTAGACCCGACGGTATTTATTTTCGAACCCGACTGGACAAGAACATAAACGGCATTGATGTTTGCACAGTCTGCAGCCCCGCAATCAGTCAGGAAACATCCCGGTTTCCTGCTGACTGATTTGGCCGCTGCGCCATTACTTTTCTTTTATTTATTTACTTATTTATTATTACTTTATCTTATTGCCTGCCCGAAGGATACAAGTTATTTCTGAGTTCGGCTTTCAATTGTGACCAGTGGATTGGAAAAATAAATGCGATAGCTCGAAAAAAAAAAAATTTACGCACTGAAGTGCTGAAATGTCAATCACTCATCACTGTAACCTCATCACATCCTATAACTTTTGGCATAATGTTGACCATGAGATGATTAAAGTAATCCATGCTGACAGCGCTCTGAGTCTATTGCGTTGAGTCAGAAACGATCTCTGTCTACACTGCACGACTGAAAACGCATTTCACATGACCGTTCATGCACACTGGGCATGCATGTACAAGTGTAAACAGTTGCCTCTTGCGCATGTAGACAGCCGCAGTATTATATAATATAGCGTTTAACTGCACAACGGCTGCTAAAAAGGACCACAAAGTCAGCAAAGCATGCTGTTCCGTCTCCATGTTATTGTTTACACGGTCGTTGAGGCTGGTATGTTACAGAGCCGTAGAGAGATACGGCTCAGGGCCGCGTTTCTCAAAAGCATTGTAACAATAGCCACCAACGGTCTCTACGATCAACTTAGGCGTACAATGCTTTTGGGAAATGTAGCCCTGGTCTGATATTGTCGTGTTCAGGTAGCGTAATGTGGGCAGCCATGCCATCGTTTTCAGAAGTGTCCGTTTTGGTTTTGGGTCTGCAGCGTTTTCAAAAGTATCTGTTTGCAAGGTTCGAAAAGCCGGAGTAGTGTAGACGACAGGTGTAACCATAGCAAAAGTTACGCGTTTTAAAACAAAAACGCACTAGTGTAAACGGGGCCTAAATTCGGAAGCAACCGTGCATAGAGTGTCTTAGAACTTAGAAAAAGTGAGATAATAACATTGTCATAGAATTGTTTTAAATAATAACATTTTGTTAAATTCCCAACATAGTTTAAAAGAACTCGGGTCTTCTCGGGTCGATTCGGAAAAAGCACATTTATTTTAAATTACTCGAGACCCGAGGCCACTAATACCGAACTCAACCCGTGTCCGAGGCATTTGTCGAAGTTTTGGACCCCAACCCTCTCGGGTCGGACCTCAGGTTTTCAGATCCAAGTTGACCCGTGAGGACCTCTAATGTGAGGCTTGCATGCAGCTACTCGGCCATGAAAACCCATTCCATGAAGCTCCCGTCGCAGAGTTTTAGGGGTAGTTGTGGCCTAATGGTTTGAGAGTCAGACTGGTAACCTGAAGGTTGCGATTCTCAATACCGGCAGGAAATGACTGAGGTGCCCTTGAGCAAGGCACCTAACCCCCAATCACTCCCTGGGCACCGTAGCAAATGGCTGCCCACTGCTCCGGATGTGTGTGTCTGCGCTTTACTGTGTGTGTGTGTTCACTACTCACTACTCCTAATGTGTGTGCACTAACTTGGATGGCAGAGGACAAATTCCCAGTATGCGTTACCATACTTGACCTTCACATCATGACACTGTCAGTTTTTGTGCTGATATTAATTCCAGTGGAAGTATGGAACTCTTCAGCTATGGAATTAGCAAAGCGTTGTCAACTTTCATGCACCATGTGACTCAGCACTCGGTGATACCACTCTGTGACTTTACAGAACCAGTGGCAAATATTGAAATATATATTTTTTTGCCTTGCCCTATTGGACAGTGATTCAAACGGTTAATTATTCATTAAATGAATCAGCACATGAGAGCCTTTTGTTTTTGGAAGAACACCAAAGGCTGCTCACTCTTCAGGCACATAGTGACCAAACCTGTCTCGTCTTAACAATGTGACACTCCACTTAGCAAAATCCCCACTGATTCAGGATGCTGTGCTTTAGGGGGATGGGCGCACCAGGACGAGCATGAGTAATGAGATCGCTCAGTGTGATCTGCCCAGTCAATGGAGTGTTATTCTCTAAGGAGTGTTTAACCTTATTCACATCGATCAAAAATCACAGGTCATTACTTATTCTATATGTTATGCAACTAAAGTCTGCTTCTTAGCATGAGGGAGCCCTGGGATAGAGTCATGTGGCTTATTTTTGTTATTTATTTGTTTGCAGTATGACTGTATAGAACCGTGAGAGCTTAGGCTCAGAATAGAGACCGTATAACTGATTGAACTTTCATTAAAACAGGATAGCAGTGATATCGGCCCACCATAGGCCTCAGCTGCGGGACCATTGATTGATCTGTCCTCGGGTCACATCTTGCCTTAGAGCCCACAATCACTTCCCGTCTCTCAATAACTATTATCGGAGTTGTCTCTTGTATGGTTGAATGTTTCTGACCCTATAAACCTCGCTGCTGCCCTCTTTTGTTTTGTGTTTTCTTCAAGTTTTATTGATACTTATACAATGATAATACCATAGTATTCTTTGAAGTACCTTACAGTATCATTTAAATACCATGGTATATGATTATGATAATGAAACAGTAACATTGTATATAGTAGCCAAAGTATACGCAGCGTTAAAAAATGTTGTTTTTGCATTTATAAAACAAAATATCAAACCAAGAGGCATTTATTTTAAAGAAAAATGCCCACAGTACACTTAAGTCAAAAAACAGTTGTTTGTAAAAAAATGTCCAGATAATTTTCTGGGGCCACTGTGTACAATCTGAAACCAGCATTGTACCACCTCACTAATTCTTTTGTAAGGTATTCCTTAAAATTTGTTTCTGTCTGAGCAGTTGATGCTTACTAAGCCAATATAAACCTCTGCTTCTTCCAAAAATAATTTCTTAGTGAAGTCATTGCACAGTTTTGTTTTTGTGTAAATGCAAAAGTAGCAATATAATTTGATTTAATGCAAACAACATGAGCAAATAAATGGCCCACATATCACTGTCTAGTCATTCATGGCCTGCTATGAGAGATTACACTGTGTATTTGTGTATTTAGTTAACTTTTCTCCTGCAGATTATCCACCAGATTTGTAGTGTAGTAGGAATGCTGGGAATTCCACTGAGACCTTTCTAATGGGTCACATGACCGTGGCCTCAGGGGCAATGGCGCAGTGACATCTGCTTCCTGATCTGCACATTCGTGCCACAACACGCCCCGACTGAACACGACAACGCATGGAGCATGAAACCAATACACCATGCTTCAGTTTAACACAACTAACTGCTTGTTTAGAAAATATTGAGCTAGTTTAAGAGACTGTCACTTGATTCAAGTGACTTCCTGCGTAGTGCTTCAGCGACAGTAGGTCCTTCAAATCCACGTTATCGTGAAATTTTATACTTAGACTTTGTCCCGTCCGCGAAGCAAACAATAAGACTGGCAAACGCATGGAATGCGTCTTAAATGTACTCTAGCTGAGAACTGCGGGCCTGTCCTGCGGTGAATAGCTCTTTGTTTAGCCGCTGAACCCCTGTAAATGGGGTGGCTGCTGCTTCTAGCTGCCATTGAATGCTTTACAATGGAGTTGGGTGACATACTTGAGCGAGAGAGGGTGGGAATGAGTGGGATTGAAAGCCCCATTGGCAGGTTGTGCCGTTGTGCCACCTGGTGGTGAGGCAGCAAGTTCAAGTCAGATGTGTTGATGGTCATCTATATCTGTGGCTCAGATGGTGCAGGTGGTCTGTCCGCTGCTGGGAGTACATTGTGAACGGCCTCAGTGGGTTTGTGGGGCAGCGAGTGTTTGTGACCTGATTCTCGCGCCGTCAAAGCTATTAGCGCAATTTGATTCATTTTCATCTCTCTTTTCCAAGCGCTGTTATAGTAGCCTAACAGTCTGAGTCAGTGGTGTTTTGAGTTTCACAGAGTGATGTCCATCATCTGACCACTATGTTTCTCTTTGTGGATCTCTGATGTACACAAGCAACAGACAAGCGTTTTGTTAACTGTGATCTCCCCATGGAGCAAAGGGCTGTTTGTCTTATTCACAGGTTGGCCTTCATGAGGCTTGAACCAGCAACCTTCTGGTTATCTCATCTCGCTCAAACAGTACTACACTCTTTCCTATTTCCAACCCATAAAATGTCCATATAACTTTTTGTTATATACACAACTGTTCAAAAGTTTAGAAGCTGACTTTTCATCATCATTACTCCAGTCTTCAGTGTCACATGATCCTTCAGAAATCATTCTAATATGCTGATTTGCTGCTCAAGAAACATTTATTATTATTATCAATGTTGAAAACAGTTGTGCTGCTTCATATTTTTGTGGAAACCATGATTTTTTTTTTTTTTTTTTTTTTCTCAGGATTCTTTGAAAAGTTCAAAAGAACAGCATTTGTTTGAAATAGAAATATTTTGCATATGCATTTAAAAGTAATAATTTCTTACAAAAAACAAAAACGTACTTGCTCCAAACTTTTGAACGTGGTGTATATGAACGTATTTGTTGTATTTCCAGTAGCCGAATGATAGTTATTACTATGATGATAGAATTTTTATTTTTGGCTGGACTATCCCTTTAAGTGCCTCTGGTTAGGAATGATTGCTGTATATCAGTATCCTGAATGATCTGTGATCATTTTCTATTATTTATGGGTCATTCATGTGTGTTCAGTTGTGTTATCTTCTTCTGCCGGCTGTGTGCAAGGTTTGAGAAATTACTGACCTATTCCTCAGGGTGAGCACGGCTCTACTGAAGGCCTTAATTCCCCTGTCCCCTCCTCCTTATGCCCCTCTTTCTTTCTGTCCTTACAGTGCCGGCATCGCTGTTGGTTTCTACGGGAACGGTGAGACCTGTGACGGCGTGAATCGACTTACTTACTCCCTCCGCCATGCTAACCGCACCGTGTCAGGAGTACACAGACTGGTGAGGCACTGATGCACACTGGGTTATTTTCACATGTCGCTCCATCCTTCCAAAACACACCAGAGCTCGACATTCTCACTGACATATTCACAGGTGTTACACTGTGATCTTTAGCTCATGAGAAAAGAGCTTACAAACCAAATGTGTATGTCTGTAGGTGTCAGAAAGTACATCAGCTCAGAGCCAGACTGTGGACGAGAATCTTCGGCTACTAAAGGACCAGTATGCAAAGCACACAGACTACCTGTCCATCGTACAGAAACTCCAGGATCAGCGGGGTGAGCTGGTCCGTCAGATGGCTGACATTCCTTTTTGGAACAATCTCAGCATCTCCCTGGAGGATCTGGCAACCCAGATTGAACTGTATGACTGGTACAGGTATGTTAAATTCATATCTGTCACAGAAAGAGATCAGTGAAAGAAATATGCAGGGATGTCAAACTTTTTTGTATTTCAGTACCAAGTCGATACTAAAATAAAAAATACGGATTTTAGTGCCCGAGTGCATTTTTTATATGCTGTTATATGGTGTTTTTATACGTTTAGTTATTTTTAATAAATGAAGATAGCTTGAAATAAAATGAAATATGTTATTTGTGTACCTGCATGTCATGTGACCGTTAATTGGCATCAGAGAACTGTGAACTGTGATGTGTTATTGAAAAACTTAATCTTAAATATTAACTTTAAATAATTTCATTATTCATGAAACATTAAAAGGGGTTCAGCTGACAAAAAAAAATGAGGGATTCCTTATATTGGTAACTGAAATTTTGGTGTTGTGACAACCCTGGCACACATTATGAAGTGTACTTCATTTGTGTAAAACCTTTCTAACATCCAAAAAAAAAAAATTCAGGTGAAAAAAATCGCTCAAAGGATTTCTCTGTGTCACATAAATTGTGAACAGTGCACTCTCAGAGAGAATAGAAATTAGTATTCTGTTCACTCGCTGCTTCTTTCCACCTCTCGTCAGCCATTTACATTTCTCAGTGAAAGAAACTGCCGTTAGTTTGCCTAAAAAAGTCAAATAAGTTTGATTGCAGGCTTCCAAAACAGGATAAACCCATTAAACTAAACATTTTTGGTATTGGTTCCCAAAATTTACATTTTCTGAACATGTAAGTGGTTCTTGCTTTTACACATGTTGCAAAACCTTACAAACCATTATGCCATCTAGCAACAACCCCTATCGTCGTGATGGAAAGTTTGCACGAGTAAGCTTCAAAAAAATGTAAAGATCTTCTTCATTAGAGCATGTGCATTTAAATAGATATGTTATGAAACTTATATTTTCATATATGTAGTATATACTACTGTTCAAAAGTTTGGGGTCTGTCACCAAGGCTGCATTTATTTGATCAAAAAATACAACAAAACTGTAAATATTTTTATATTTTCGTGGAAACCGTGATAGATTTTTTTGGATTGTTTGATGAAAGTTCAAAAGAACAGCATTTATTTGATAGAAATCTGTAGTAACATTTATAAATAATAGATGTAATGCATTCTTACTGAATGAGGATGTGGTAGTGTATTTCATATACAGTATTTAAATGTACTAGAGACAACTGCTCTGTTAGTGACATAAACACTGTAGAATTTGCTGCGGTTGAAATGTATTATGTTAATGTGTTATCATCATTAGGTGGCTGGGCTACCTGGGTCTGCTGCTGTTTGATGTGCTTATTTGCCTGCTGGTGCTCTTCGGCCTCATCCGCAACTCCAAAGGAACTCTGATTGGGTAAGACGGTTCATATGGATGTGTCTTTTAATCATGTATGGTACAGCAGGAAAAATAGAGCTTCAGTGCCCATAGAAACTAGCAAATGGCCAGCAATAACTGATCTGCTCCTGTAACTGACTCACAAAGTCTTTTAACTGTCAGGAAGCTGTCCATTTCAAGACACTCCATGAGGCTGTGATGAATGATTTCTAACTCTCAGTTAAAGCAGTTAAACCAGATTGATTTATGAAGTGTTAGCTATTCTCTTCTGTTTAGCTCCAACAAAGAAAGTATAATGTCTCTTTCTCTCTTATTCCCCCCACCCCCTCTGGGAAGTTTAATTGAGAGACGCTGCAGAAAAACAGAAGAACGAACAGCGTGACAAGCTCTCCACAGTGCCTGAACAACATAGCGACACTTATATATTGAAAAGTCTGTCTATATAGAAAGTAGAAAACAACTCTCCACACAGCCTCATGTGAAGTGCTAAGAGACTTGACTCGCCAATAGGTTTGATGTTAGCATGTTGATAAGCTAACAACGCAATTGAGTGCAACACTGTCCACCCACTTTTTCAGCTGCCTTGGTTCCAGAAGTATCTTTCAGATAGGGATTTTCAAAAACTCTCCAATAAGGAGTTACAGTGGGGAGAACAAGTATTTGATACACTGCCGATTTTGCAGGTTTGCCCACTTACAAAGCATGTAGAAGTCTGTAATTTTTATCATAGGTACTCTTCAACTGTGAGTGACGGAATCTAAAACAAAAATCCAGAAAATCACATTGTATGATTTTTAAGTCATTAATTTGCATTTTATTGCATGACATAAGTATTTGATACATCAGAAAAGCAGAACTTAATATTTGGTACAGAAACCTTTGTTTGCAATTACAGAGATCATACGTTTCCTGTAGTTCTTGACCAGGTTTGCACACACTGCAGCAGGGATTTTGGCCCACTCCTCCATACAGACCTTCTCCAGATCCTTCAGGTTTCGGGGCTGTCGCTGGGCAATACGGACTTTCAGCTCCCTCCAAAGATTTTGTATTGGGTTCAGGTCTGGAGACTGGCTAGGCCACTCCAGGACCTTGAGATGCTTCTTACGGAGCCACTCCTTAGTTGCCCTGGCTGTGTGTTTCAGGTCGTTGTCATGCTGGAAGACCCAGCCACGACCCATCTTCAATGCTCTTACTGAGGGAAGGAGGTTGTTGGCCAAGATCTCGCGATACATGGCCCCATCCATCCTCCCCTCAATACGGTGCAGTCGTCCTGTCCCCTTTGCAGAAAAGCATCCCCAAAGAATGATGTTTCCACCTCCATGCTTCACGGTTGGGATGGTGTTCTTGGGGTTGTACTCATCCTTCTTCTTCCTCCAGACACGGCGAGTGGAGTTTAGACCAAAAAGCTCTATTTTTGTCTCATCAGACCACATAACCTACTCCCATTCCTCCTCTGGATCATCCAGATGGTCATTGGCAAACTTCAGATGGGCCTGGACATGCGCTGGCTTGAGCAGGGGGACCTTGCGTGCGCTGCAGGATTTTAATCCATGACGGCGTAGTGTGTTACTAATGGTTTTCTTTGAGACTGTGGTCCCAGCTCTCTTCAGGTCATTGACCAGGTCCTGCCGTGTAGTTCTGGGCTGATCCCTCACCTTCCTTATGATCATTGATGCCCCACGAGGTGAGATCTTGCATGGTGCCCCAGACCGAGGGAGATTGACCTTCATCTTGAACTTCTTTCATTTTCTAATAATTGCGCCAACAGTTGTTGCCTTCTCACCAAGCTGTTTGCCTATTGTCCTGTAGCCCATCCCAGCCTTGTGCAGGTCTACAATTTTATCCCTGATGTCCTTACACAGCTCTCTGGTCTTGGCCATTGTAGAGAGGTTGGAGTCTGTTTGATTGAGTGTGTGGACAGGTGTCTTTTTATACAGTTAACGAGTTCAAACAGGTGCACTTAATACAGGTAATGAGTGGAGAACAGGAGGGCTTCTTTAAGAAAAACTAACAGGTCTGTGAGAGCCGGAATTCTTACTGGTTGGTAGGTGATCAAATACTTATGTCATGCAATAAAATGCAAATTAATTATTTAAAAATCATACAATGTGATTTTCTGGATTTTTGTTTTAGATTCCGTCTCTCACAGTTGAAGTGTACCTATGATAAAAATTACAGACCTCTACATGCTTTGTAAGTAGGAAAACCTGCAAAATCGGCAGTGTATCAAATACTTGTTCTCCCCACTGTATAAGCCCTGAACCAAAGTAACCAGCTATGAGGTGAATCAAAAAAGTATTGGAAAATCATACAAACAATCCCATTAAGCACTGTGAATGACATAATTGAATTACAAATATGCAAAATATTAATTACAAATATGCAAAATAATATTGTGTGTATATGCAAAATATGCATATACACACAAAGTATTTTGTGTGCGTAGGGAGACTCGTTTGTCACAGTGCTTCATGGGAGTGGGCGGGGACTACAGAGCTGTTTTGCTGGATTTGCTTAGTTGTAATTCTCTGATAGGTGCAGATTAGGTGCAATATTTAAAAATAAAAAAAATAGTAGAAATGATGCCTGCTGATGGCTTATACCATCAATTAACTGTGTAGCTCACGGTAGGCCTGTCTTTTAAAGGTTTATAAATTATCGTTAAACATTCATTTCCCTATGGAGGTGATTTATGGGATTTTTACATTTGGAACCCGGCTGATGCACGCTATAAGAAAAAAAAAAATATATATATATAGTTAACTTATTTTGCTTGTCTACCTTTTGAAATGGCTGGAAGCTTGTAATTTAAAATAATGTTTTGGTAGGTAGACAGCAAACCAGGTTTTGAAACGGAGCTATTGTACGTTAGAGAGTCGATCTCTGGATGGATGGTCACTTTCTGTTGCTTGTTTGTTTCTTGTGGGTACACCGGAGTACCTCAGGTGCATGGTGTGGGACCAGTCATGTTCTGTCATTTAGTAGATGGTGCACAACTCTTCCACTAGCCCTGCCAAAAAAACATGGATAGAGCCATTGTGTTTCTTTGGCTGTCATTAAATTTGACATGTCTTATAGGAGGGAGCAGTGCATTTTCCCCCGGGATAGAGCTCACATTAAAGCCTGGTGTCCCTATCCTGTAGCTGGCTCACCTATTTCCTCTGGCTTGTCTTGCTCATTATATGTTCAGACATTTAACATTTTGCTTTCACATTATATAGCAAAAAAGCCAGTTTGACTTGAAGCCGTGTCAGAAGGTAAATGTCAGGATATTGATTTGCTCAGTAATAAAGTTGCTACTTGCTAAAATCATGAAATCTTCAGGTTGTCATAGTTCACTCCTGACTCAAGGCATTTTATGATGATATGATGCCATCCTACTGTTTGATTTGGCCTTAATTTAAAGGTACAGATGGAGCCATAATGTTCATTAATGTACATTTTAATAAATCACAAAAAAAACTGTCGAAAAAGTTGTCGAATGGATTTTTTTTTTTTTTTTACAGCAAACTGTCATTTTTGTTCAGAATTCAGAATTTTTGTCTTGTTTTCCATTAAAATATATAAACATCCATAAGATAAAAGTACTTTAAGTTAAAATATTTAGGATATGAAAGATATAAGTTTTTAGAGAATGTGTTTTAGTTAAGTATTAAATATTACAATTAAATAATAATAATAATAGTGTGTGCATATATACTAGTTATTATTTAATACTATAATTTTATTATTATTATTTGCAGTCTGCTATTCTGCAATATGTTATATATGCTTAGAAATGGCCGTTAGATGTGAAGATGAGCAGATGTTTTGGTTGTTTTACACAAATATGATACTAATAATATAACAACATACTATATGGATGATAGCTTTAAATGTGTGCTTAATCCCACTACTGCCTCCATAATTTTACCACAATTAAATTCATATTATATTTGAAAGTAATGAAAATTGTAGTGGGATGAAGGGTTTTCACCCTTTGAGGGGTTTTCAACCATTTAAATGATCATAATATGTATAAACGGTATATAATGATGGTTGAGATAATCATTATCTTTGTTCTCTCAGGGTGTGTTTTCTGGGTGTGCTGGCGCTGGTAGTCAGCTGGGGCTCACTGGGTCTGGAACTGACTGTCTCCTCGGTGAGTGTCTCCATGGCAACACTACTCCACATAGAAGCAGGGCAGGATTGTAGTGATGCTTCCTCTGCACATGCTCGAATTATATCTGCGGAATTACCTAAAGCAGCCAGTAATCGCTTATCTCTATGATTGGCAGCCTGTTTAGCACAGTTATACCTTACTACTGCTTTGAAGGGGAGATATCATGCCATTTTTTGTAGATGTACTCTAAAGCCATGGTTGTGACGTCAGAACCATGAGCACATTAACAACCGGCCACCTGTGTTTACATATCAACTCCTATTTATCATTAAGCAACTTAACAGGGGGAATTCAGCGATTTCATGGGGCTGCTTTTACTTAATTCACATAAAAAGCAATTAGCCAAACATAAAAGAGGTCAGTTACATAATAGGATTGTACAAACCTCAAAATCAGCTACTTGTTGGCAAATCGATTGTATGGAAGCCCCTGTATGATTGGGATAGTTTTAGATTGACTTGACTCTGACTGCATGCATTTCTTAGGGGGAATTTAGATGAGATGTTTTCTTGCTGGTGCAAAATGCAATGAAACAGAATTCAGGGATCTCAAAGGTGCATTATTTTATTTATTTATTTACAAGTTGGACTATTTTTAACTTGACATGCCATAATAAAAATGCAACACTTGTCAAACAGTTAAAGCACAGCAAGCTGCCAGGACACTAATTAAATCACTGTCACTAATTAAATCACTAAAAATAACAACTTAAAAATATATACGCTACCATTTAAAAAGTTTAAAAGAACATTTAAAAAGATATATAGAAATCTGTCAATTTTGCTTAATTTAATGAATAAACTGTCTGTAGAGAGGGAGATTAATGGTCCTGAAAAACATTTTTGAACTTCAGGGGAAAATAACATGCTATAAAGTGTAGAATATACTCATTTAATTGCTTTTCTCTCTAATTTTAGGGCTTCGGTGACTTCTGTGCGGCACCTGACATGTACATTTCCAAAGTGTCAGAGCAGTACACCCTTATCAAGAAAGGTATGTTTTATTCCACTCCAGTTTTCTTTGAAGTCGCAGATACTTCCATTTTCTCATTTTTTTCTTTCTTCCACCTCCTGCTGATTTGTGAGTAAGACGCTTAATCTAGCAGGTGTTATTGTGAATCACTCACGAGTCTGACTGAATTTAGACTGTCCTACACCTTCTGACGGAGGAGCATGTTCTCTGAGGAATGAACAGTCACGCAGGCTTTCATTTCCTGTTGGCTCAGAGAGGAAGCGTTCCATCTGACGTTCTCTTCCTCACTTTATCAGCATTACTCAACACAGCAGTTCCTCTTCAAAGTGACCTTATTTCCACAGGAGGCTGGAGGCTCTCAGTAAATCAGTGGGAAGAGACAACTGTGTGGGTGTTTTATCCACCAGCCTGTGTTTGTTTTGTGTGTCCGAGCCTTCCTCTTTGGGTGGCCGGAGCGAGATCATAAATTCTGGTCAAGCCTAATCGAGGTGGACTCAGGGTACGGCCCATTGGAAGTTGGTCTTCCTATGACTTATTCCCTGGAAAGGAAGCATTTTCACTGGCTTGAACGTGTGTGAATCCTATTAAAGAGGACCTATTATGCTTCTTTACATTTTCAACTTTCTTTAGTGTGTAATGTTACTGTTTGATTTTGAAAAAGGTCTGCAAAGTTACAAAGTCACTCCAAAGGGATGTATTCTCTGTATCAGTAAGCACTATTTCTGAACTCCCTCAAATGCCTCCATTGTAGTCTTGAGTTTTCCTCTGGGAACAAACACATCACAATATTCCTCATTTAAATAATTCCCAGACAAGGCATGCGCAAAAAAGGGCCGAGGCCTGGCTGAGTTGCATTAGTAGTCGTGGGTTGAATCTCACAGTTATAGTAAGGGGGATGACATTTCTGAAATACGCTGAAAGCGACTGACCTATCACAACACACTTGTCCAGACGCTTTTCGGAAGGAGGGGCTTCATAAGCCAGGTTTCCATCCAAGGATTGTTTTGCGTAAAAAAATAAAAGGTTTAGCGCATCAAACTGTTTACCAATATAGCTGATGGAAATGGCTATTTTCGATCATTTTTTGCAAATGTCGATCTTTTTCCGTTTATCTTTAGCGCATAAATTCTATGTTAATACTTCAAATGTTGTGAAAACTAGTTTGGAAGAAAAAGGTCTTTAACGCAAATAAATGTGGTGTCACATGACAGAATTAGCCAATATGCAGCGTGCATGTTCCTGATTGCCCCCGATAAAGCACCATTTCTCTGTAGTTTCAAATGGATGAGGAAAATATGGCGGGGAATCTGTCAAATAAAGAGTTTCCAATGCGGACAAAAAGAAAGGTAAAATACACGTTACTTCTGTATGTGAATAAATAAAATTAATGTCATAAAATCATGATTTCATGGGCAGGATCTGGCTACTTGACAAATGAAAATCACAAACATGACACTGATTTTATAAATACAATTTATTAATATGTAATATAATTTTAACTCAGACAAATTAGGAAAATAAAGTGGGTTGAATCCAAAAAGCAAAATGAAATGTTTAGGTTACATCTGTCTCTGAGACAAATTAAATTAGCAGTGATTTATATTTTGATCGATTACATATATATAGTATGCGTTCTCGACCACGTCATGCTTGACTGCATGTTCAAGGCTTAAGTTAAAGATTGTTGCTATATGACCAAACATTTCACTGAACCAATCTTTTTTTATGGATCATAAAATTTTGCATACAGGACAAATAAGCTGCCCTGTCTCTAAAAAAACCCATGGGCTTCATCACATAATGGCTGTTACATGCAGTCCTGTCACAGCTGTTCGCCATGATCTTCTGATTTCCTAATTTCGTAATAGGCCAGTAAGCAGTAAACTAGTGAAATTGTGTATGGAAACAACTCGAGGGCAGATTTTTTTAGCGATACAACAAAACTTATGCGACAATGCATTTTTTTTTTTAGGGATGACGTCATTACCCACACCATTTTTTTGGTAAAAGGCCAGTTGGATGGAAACAGGCTAGAGACAGCAAATTTCGCAATCTTTTTTTTTTATTTTTTTTACGCATATTCACTTTGTTGATAACAAAAATGGATGGAAACTTGCCTATAGAGACAGGAACTAAGCTGTTGCAGCACCTCTCTTCCCAGTCTGCCAGTAACGCTCCATGTATTTTAAACATTGAAGCATAAAAACCTATTCTAGTAGACTCCAAAATCAAGAGAAAGTGGCATAATATGACCTTTACATGTTTTGAAATGGGTTTCGTTATTTTGGAGCTGTGGTGCAGTGTTCATTTAAGATGCAGAGGTTATATTGGGAGTCAGTGAATGACCCCTAGCATTGGTGCTACGCAGTAAGCAGAAGTGTAATTTCGAATGCATGTGGATCCCTATATGCTTTAGTGTAGCATAAGCAGGTTCGATATGTCAACTTTGGCCTTGGTTATGATTAATCAATTTGTTGGTCAGTATTGAAGAGAAGAGCTACAGCAAAGAGAAATTTTGGAGAACAGAATACAGGAGAGAGATAAGAGTAGAGGAAGAGAAAACCACTGAAGGATGGGGATGATAAACCATGTGACTCTCAGCTTCACACAGCCATGAAATTGTGTCTTCTGGGCTCTATTCTTATCTTCGTTCTTCCTATCTTCAGTCTTTCTCCCATTTGCTCTAAATAACTCCTTAAAGGAATAGTTCACCCAAAATTGAACATTGTGCCATTATTTATTCGCCCTCGTGTAATTTACATTTGTTTGGGTTTTTTTTTTTCATCTGTGGAATTAAAAAGAAGAATTAAGATTCTGTTTTACCCAGACTTTTTTCTGTCTAACCCAGTTCGTAGTGTCCATGTGCAGTCAAGCTCCAAAAATGACAAAAAAAATCATAAGTGCTCCATGTGACGTGCACCACAGTGAGGAGAACAAGTATTTGATACACTGCCGATTTTGCAGGTTTGCCCACTTACAAAGCATGTAGAAGTCTGTAATTTGTATCATAGGTACTCTTCAACTGTGAGAGACAGAATCTAAAACAAAAATCCAGAAAATCACATTGTATGATTTTTAAGTCATTAATTTGCATTTTATTGCATGACATAAGTATTTGATACATCAGAAAAGCAGAACTTAATATTTGGTACAGAAACCTTTGTTTGCAATTACAGAGATCATACGTTTCCTGTAGTTCTTGACCAGGTTTGCACACACTGCAGCAGGGATTTTGGCCCACTCCTCCATACAGACCTTCTCCAGATCCTTCAGGTTTCGGGGCTGTCGCTGGGCAATACGGACTTTCAGCTCCCTCCAAAGATTTTCTATTGGGTTCAGGTCTGGAGACTGGCTAGGCCACTCCAGGACCTTGAGATGCTTCTTACGGAGCCACTCCTTAGTTGCCTTGGCTGTGTGTTTCGGGTCGTTGTCATGCTGGAAGACCCAGCCACGAACCATCTTCAATGCTCTTACTGAGAGAAGGAGATTGTTGGCCAAGATCTCGCGATACATGGCCCCACCCATCCTCCCCTCAATACGGTGCAGTCGTCCTGTCCCCTTTGCAGAAAAGCATCCCCAAAGAATGATGTTTCCACCTCCATGCTTCACGGTTGGGATGGTGTTCTTGGGGTTGTACTCATCCTTCTTCTTCCTCCAAACACGGCGAGTGGAGTTTAGACCAAAAAGCTCTATTTTTGTCTCATCAGACCACATGACCTTCTCCCATTCCTCCTCTGGATCATCCAGATGGTCATTGGCAAACTTCAGACGGGCCTGGACATGCGCTGGCTTGAGCAGGGGGACCTTGCGTGCGCTGCAGGATTTTAATCCATGACGGCGTAGTGTGTTACTAATGGTTTTCTTTGAGACTGTGGTCCCAGCTCTCTTCAGGTCATTGACCAGGTCCTGCCGTGTAGTTCTTGGCTGATCCCTCACCTTCCTCATGATCGTTGATGCCCCACGAGGTGAGATCTTGCATGGTGCCCCAGACAGAGGGAGATTGACCGTCATCTTGAACTTCTTCCATTTTCTAATAATTGCACCAACAGTTGTTGCCTTCTTACCAAGCTGCTTGCCTATTGTCCTGTAGCCCATCAGAGCCTTGTGCAGGTCTACAGTTTCATCCCTGATGTCCTTACACAGCTCTCTGGTCTTGGCCATTGTGGAGAGGTTGGAGTCTGTTTGAGTGTGTGGACAGGTGTCTTTTATACAGGTAACAAGTTCAAACAGGTGCAGTTAATACAGGTAATGAGTGGAGAACAGGAGGGCTTCTTAAAGAAAAACTAACAGGTCTGTGAGAGCCGGAATTCTTATTGGTTGGTAGGTGATCAAATACTTATGTCATGCAATAAAATGCAAATTAATTATTTAAAAATCATACAATGTGATTTTCTGGATTTTTGTTTTAGATTCCGTCTCTCACAGTTGAAGTGTACCTATGATAAAAATTACAGACCTCTACATGCTTTGTAAGTAGGAAAACCTGCAAAATTGTCAATGTATCAAATACTTGTTCTCCCCACTGTATATAAGTCTTTTGAAGCAGTGGTGTTAACTAAAAATAAAACCATTGAAAATTGTTTTTGTTCATTGAAATAAAGCTAAAATAAAATAATTTGATAATTAGATAAATATTAGATGAAACTATATTAGTATATAAAAAAAAAAATACTAAAAGAACATTGTTCTGAAGTTACACAAAAACTGTGTAAGGAAGAGAAGAGCTAACTTTAATTGTAATAACACCACTGAGTCGGTAAGTTGAACTAGAGAGCCAGATCAGTGAATCGGATGAACTAGTTCATAAAAAGGAACTTGCTCAACAACAACAAAAAAAAAATATTCAACTCTGTGACTCATTACTTGGTGTAACAGCTCTCTGAATGGGAAGATTTTCATTGAAAATTACAAATTTTAGTCTATTCCTAAAACAAAATTATCATATGATTTCAGAAGACTTGGAATAGAGCAGACAAGTCATTTGGATACTTTTAAGGTATTTTTTAGAGTTTGCCAGACATGGTCACTATGAACTATTGTGTGGAGAAAAGGAGCATACAATATTTTTTTTTTTTTTTTTTTTTTTTTTTTTAAAGATGAATCTCATGGTTCAAGGAGTCTAAGTTGGATAGTTTTGATAAAATATTGCTGAATTAGGATTCCTTCATCAGGAAAACCTATTTTGCTAGTGGGATTTCACAATTTGTTGCACTATTCCAGAATAAATGGCACATGGACTGAAACGTATGAAACCGTTCTGAACATCTCTTATTTCCAGGAATATTAAAATGTGCACATCAGTCTTTAGCGCACACCTTTGCACAAGTTACATTCCTTTAGTCCAGAATAAGATTTGGAGCAGTAATTTAGCCGGAAGCATTAACAGCTGTATATGGAAACCACAGAGAAAATGATCAGTTAAGCTTTGAGTGTGTTCCTTCTGGCCATCACTTTCCTAAACTCATCCTACTGCGTTTCCCCAAAATAGAACCCAGACATCTCTGTACTTACAAATAGCATGCATGTCCCTGTGCCATCCTGTTTCTTCTGTGAGGAAGGCCTCCATATGTATTCCAGCATGTCATCTGTGCTGTGGTGTTTAATACAGAGTCTAGTTGTTTAAAGAGGCCATATGGACCCTTTTTACAGACTTTTATGCAACAATTAAAATCTAGCAAAATATATATGGGTTTAACTAGTAAACACTGCTGTGAGTTTGTAATGTCATTGAAACACAATAGTGTTTTTTTTTTTTTTTCTTGGTGAAAATGCATTTTGAAATGTAAAAAAGGGTCCTTTTTTAATTTCCTTTTAGAATAAGGTGTGTAAACGATTTTCTTTTTTTTTTTTTTCGTTAAAACAATCCCCGTTCACACTGATCTGCGAAAAACGCCGAAAAACACTGTATTATTCATTCCAGGCCAGTAGTTGGCGATGTCAGTACCTGGCGATGGCCAGTAGTATACATGCCTATAGACTGAACACACAATACGCATGTGCACCGTTTTCACAAATTCTTGTTTTTGTAGTTTACACTGAAACGATAATGGTATCGTTTTCAAAAACTTGCACTTTCAGAAAGTTTGCATTTTCAGGCACCCAAATGTAAATGAACAGCCAAAACCAATATAAAGTTTTCTGTTTTTAGTGCCGTTTAAATGACCCCTTAGACTGAATGCTTTTGCTACTTCAATATGTAAATCACCTATGTTATTATTGGCTAACCAACTAATTCACATTTTTGTTCACAAGGGCGTCACAATGTTTATCCACATCGCATCTAAGTGACGTCCACTCAAAGTTGATTTCAAACCCAGAAGATGAAAATAGTCCAAACATATCTCTACTTTTAATGGGAAAAGCGTTTAATTTTTTATGCTATAATTGTCTTCCATTTATTTACTCATCTGATGACATCTCAGAAGAATGTTACATTTTATGACCATTATTGAAGAAACCCTTCATAAGTCAGATCTGTCAGTGCTCTGGAATGTTCCCTGCCTCGCATGAATCAGGATCTTTTACAGCCTGCACTCATCGCAGCGTGAGTGGGATTTAATCTCAGCCTCCTCTCCGATCATTTTTGGAAGTCGCTCCATTGTCTTAGTTTCATAAAGGCATCAGCAGTCACCCAATATTGCATCCAATTACTGGAGGCCATTCACACATGACATGTAAAACTATGGGGCCCTGGCACTCAGGCTGAATACTATTACAACCTATAAATCCAGCCATGAACTACACTACTACACTATAAACGAATGCCGCTCATTTCAGCCTTTTGTATACAGCCATCCATGGATATAATTGAGAGGCCACTTTATTTCCCTCATTATTGCCATAATTATGCCATTTATATGGCAATCGGGGAGGCCGGTTGTATGCGATGGGAGAATTGGTTTGTACATAAGCAGGTTTTACAGGCACCACTGCTGGCACTTTTCCATATGACCGCTGCCATGTGCGCGTTTCCACGTGTGTAATGATAGTGATGAAATCATTACTCCTCCTCAAAAAAAAACCCACTGCTCTGACGCATGTGTCTGTTTTTGAATCACATCCACGCAACCCGCTGCAAGCTGCGCATGAAGATGGCCCAAGACTCCATCTGCGTTGGCGTGTGGAGGTTTGTGAGAGGACTGTGTGAATTAGTATTTCCTGTGCAGGAATAGAAAATGTTTTTTTTTTTTAAAAACCCTGCAGTCTGGATCTTCACTGCGCTCTACATTGTTACATTCACACGTCAGATTCTTTGCATGCTCATTTTAATTGACACTACTTTTTTTTTCTTTTCTTTTTTTTTTTGAAAGAATAAAAATATTTTTAAAAAAAACCCTCACCCTCATGTTGTTCCAAACCTGTGTGAGTTTTTTTTTTTCTTCTGTTGAACACAAAAGATGATATTTTAAAGAATGTTGGTACAATTGACTTCCATAGTAGGAAAAAAAAAAATTGTCAGTGGGGTTCTTCAACTGTCTGCTTACAAACATTCTTTAAAATATCATCGTTTGTGTTCAACAGAAGAAGAAAAAAAAACTCATACAGGTTTGGGACAACATGAGGGTGAGCAAATGATGACAGAATTTTAATTTTTTGGGGTGAACTATCCCTTTAAACTATGCTGTCTGCTCTCAGAAGCTTCACTCCTTTTCTACCATCCCAACACTTTTCATTCTAGTGATTATTATAAGTGATAATATAAACTGCAACCAAATATGACACCTATTACTGAAACACATTTACTGACAAGCATATGCAATTATTAATGTCCAGTTGAGTGAGATTTGAACCTCCTGCACCTAAGGCAAAAGTTATTCCTGGGCACCCCTAAGACTGAAAGCCTACATTTAAAGTTAAATATTTTGTCTATTTTTTTTATGCTTTCAGCTACCAATAAGAGTGTTCTGAACTTAATTTTAACACATTTTAGCATGTCTAAATCCTTTCCACAGATTTTCCTCTAATATTGGTGCAAAAAAATCTGGTCTAGTCTAGGATTAGTTATTGATTCCTTTGCATTGACTGGGAAATTCTCATCTGCAAAAGAGAAATTAGAGGTTAGGCTGTTCTTGGGTGAGTAAGGCAGTCATGGACTAAATCTAAAGTGGCTCGTGGTTGTAAATATAGCTGTTCAAATACCTGACATGGCTGCTGTGTGCTCTATGAGGTCAGAAGATGATAGTGTGTCAGTGTGTGATGTGAAACGGAAAAAGAAAAGATTTTTAGCATGTTGCTGGTTTGTAATGACTTGCTTGTGTGTCACCATTTTTTGTTAAGGTCACCATGAAATCAAAATGGACAATTCTAAAGGATTATTTTTTTTTTTAAAAATTCATGTATCTTTAGTAGAAACAACTTCCCCTCCCTCTTGCAGCGACATCTCTTCGATGACATGTTTACTGGCGCAAGGGTGGGACAGCCTGTCACTCACATGAGATCTACCAATAGCAAATCATCCAAACAATTCCCCATGGACAAAATCAAGTCCCGCCCTACATTTTTTTTTTTTTTTTGAAATGCCGTTTCAATCGGATATAGGACAAAAAAGGGAAGTAGAAGACTATTGCAACTTGCGTTTCATGTCGAATTTTAATAAGTTTGTAGAGGCAAGCAAATGGAAAAAAACACGTCCATGAGTGGATCTTCATCTAGATGTTAAACGCTGATTTCTTTCATGTCATGGCTCCTGACCTACCACCCCCCTCTCTCTCTCTCTCTCTCTCTCTCTCTCTCTCTCTCTCTCTCTCTCTCTCTCTCTCTCTCTCTCTCTCTCTCTCTCCACAGATATCCTGCAGTATTACCTCACATGTAACGTGGGTCAGGTCAACCCCTTCCAACAGGTAACTATATCCATTTAATTCTTTTATTCAGATTTTCTCCATTAGCTAAATCCCTCTCCTTCAAACCTCTGAGAGATGCCCTCAAAAATGTATATCAACTCTGTTCCAAACCATAGTGAGCTTCCTAACTAGACAAATTTGCCATATTAGGCATATTCCCAATGCAAAAGCTTTTGCGAAAAGTAAAATTAAAGGGATAGTTCACCCAAAAATAAAAATTACCCCATAATTTACTCACCCTGAAGTCATCCTAGGTGTATATGACATTCTTCTTTCAGACGAATACAATCGGAGTTATATTAAAAAATGTCCTGGCTCTTCCAAGCATTATAATGGCAGCCTAAAATAGTGTATCCATCCATTGTAAAAGTAATCCACATGGCTCTGGGGGGTTATTAAAGGTCTTATAAAGCAAATTGATGGGTTTTTGTAAGGAAAATATCCATATTTAACACGTTATAAAGTAACCGCCTTCCGTATTCAACATACGAAAAAAGCGTAACTGGCGCGACTATGATGTCGGACGTAGCATAAGCATTTTGAACTGTGAGAGGCATCACACTTTCTTCGTAAGTTGAATACGGAAGGTGGTCCACCGGAAGCTAGATATTTTACTTTATAACGTGTCAAATATGGATATTTTTCTTACAAAAACCCATCCCGGAGCCGTGTGGAGTACGTTTATAATTGTGGGATACACTTTTTTGGTCTTCTAATTTTGGGCTGCCATTTACTACATTTTTGGGTGAACTATCCCTTTAAACACCATTACAGATTCCTCTTTTGGCTAAACTCTAACACCGCATTACATGTATGGTTCAAGGAAAAGGTAATCCCAGAATGCATTGCAATGAGGTTAATGAAATTGATATTGACAATTTCACTAACTGACAATTTTTTTTTTTCCATTTCTGTAGTCAATAAAAAGTTAAATTTAATTCAAATTAAAAAAAATTAAAAAATCAAATATTGAGCTGTTTATCAACATGCTATCAAGTGTTAAAGTATTATATTCTGTTATTTATCAATATTTTGAATTAGCTTTTGTAATATCTATTTAGCTTTAATTTATTTTTATTTCACTTTTAGTAATTGGTAAAATTTTGTACATTTTCATTTGATATTTATATTTTAATTGATTTCAGCTTTAATTCAGTTACTGACAACGATTTTTAATAGTTTTAGTTACCAACGCTGATGCTTTGGGAGAGTTAACTTAGTCCTGTGCACTTAATGTGAGGTGTTGAGGGGACCATTAATGTTGTTGTTTCTGTAAAGAGTTTGATTTCATTGTGGTAAGGATGCTGCCTGAGTATGTAGTTGCCTGTGTAAACAATAGACAGCGAGGCATCTCACTGGTCTTTGGAGGACAGCCAACCTTCTCCCTCCTCACACTCCATTACATGGGAAGTGCCGCCCCCTGCTTCGTTTGTCCCTGTACATTAGCATTCTCCTCGTTGCGAGTGGCTCGATGGAAATGTGTGTTCCTTTGGCTTCCTGCCTCTCCCTTTAGTTAATGGAGTCTGCATGTGCATAATTCAAACAAATCACAGCTCTTAACTGATCATGATTGATGGATTATGTCAGTGACAGCTCCACTGTCTTGATGTCACTTAATTTGAATGAAGGGTAATGCCCATATGGAGATTGAACACTGATGCTTCTAAATGGAGTTCCTCCAGTTTTCATGCAGCATATAGATGAGCTCTGCCTGATTCACATCTGAGAACATGACCACATGTTCTCAGATGTGGTTTTAATGACCACAGAGATGACCTCGGTTTAACGTCTCATCCGAAGGAAGATATTTGTTAATGACCAAATCCTCCGCCACTGCCTTGCCAGTCATCTCGTCTCACTCTCGTCACGTGGTAAGTGAAATCTGACTCCTGCTAAAACTGTATGGAGCAGAGCAGACACTTTCAGTTTATAATTGGAGCATTGTTTGTCTAACTGAAGTAAATGGTTTTTATTTCTATAAAAAAAGCAAAACGACGGTGGGGGCGGTGCTGTGTTGGGCATGTAATGTAATCGTGTACGGCCAAACACATGTAACACTGACTACCGTAAAAAACCTACTTTAAGCTTGTACTAGCTTTTGCCTGTTGTCTTCAGAAGTTAGTTTCTAGTATGTTGCCTGCAAGTAACACTGTATCCAAAAGTCTCCTGTGCACTCTGAAAAGAAGGACATGTTGTACTTTCACTGCTTCTTTCTCAGTGAATGTCAGCTCATTTTCCAGCCTATCATTGTAGAACTGTTGACAGACAAAGCTGACACACTGGCCATTTGGCATCTCAAATATTCAGGATTTCAAGACCTCTGCTCTTGGAATACTCTGTGACACACTTTAAAATTTCCTTAATGGCCGGGTGCAAGAGCCTGTACTGATTTTTGCTGCTGGGTGTAAATGCACAGTTGCATTATGCATCTCCTGCTGCATTACTAACAGTGGAGTGTACATTGGAGTGTGCAGTGGTGAATGAACTCTGAGGAAATACTTCTACACTGGGCAGAAAGTGGCAGTTGTACAACCCAGTTTGTATTACCTGTGTAGCTCTTAGCGTAGTGGGTTTTTTTTTGTGTGTGTGTGTGTGTGTCTTTCAGAAAATAACTGTGATCTAACAATAATGGCTGATTAATAATGTTATAGACTATAACATTATTAATCAGCTGTTGTTATTGTTCGATCGTATATAACTTATAGTTGCATTAATTATGCTTAAGGATGTGGTGAAGTAGTCAACAAGGCTCACTAGCACTTTTAAATTTAACAAAGAACAAAACAAAGGTTTTGGAAAAAAAATCACATTTGTACTGTCACAACTGTTTTCAACATGAAATGTTTCTTGAGCAGCAAATCATCATATTAGAATGATTTCTGAAGGATCACGTGACACTGAAGACTGGAGTAATGATGATGAAAATTCTCAGGAATAAATTACATTTTAAAATATATTCAAATAGAAAACAGATATAGAATTCTGAGGAAAGTACAATTTTTTTTAAATGTTTTATATCAAGCTATATGGGAAATGTTATAAATATAGTTATGAGCTGTGCATGTAAATATTTAAACAATTATGAAACTTACTATTTTTGTTTATTTTATAGTTCGCTTTTCAACCAATTCTTTGGTTTCAGTTTATTTTTGATTTGTTTTACCTTTTGAGTTTTACAAAGATATTTTTAGATCAGTAATAATTTTGTTACTTTTAGGATATGAAAATAACCAGATTCCTATATTTTTTTCCCTCTCTGTGCTCTTGTTGTCAAAAAAATGGAGTGAACCTAAAAATGCAAAATGTAAATGTTGAAAAATATATTGATTTTGAAACAAGCTTTTATGAGGAGTAAAAGCTTATCTATAAGATAACATTTGCACAGATCATATAACTGATTTCTTTTTTTGTCTTCTTGTAGAAGCTGTCAGGAAGTCACAAAGCACTGGTGGAAATGCAAGACGACGTATCAGAACTACTACGCTCTGCAGTCCGAGAATACCCCAAAACAAAGGTGAGCACTTGTATGTAGGTATCTACACGTGTGTGTATGTATATTTCAGAGCATGCATGCAGTATGTATGGCCCATTTCCCACAATCCCTGATACACAAATGTCCCAAAGCTTGCAGGTCCTTTTGTTGTGTGTGTGTGTGTGTGTGTGTGTTTGTTTTCTCCCCCTCTGTCATTGTGCAGCATCTGTGTGTGTTCTGGCACAAAGTGATGGCTGACATTCTGTACATGTGAGAAATAAAGCTGCCCTCTCGCTCGAACACAAGCGTTGAGAGTAAAATGCTGAATCAATGGATATATTTCACTCTTAGAACCAGCTGAAATCTGTTTACCACTGCAGCTTCATACAACTTAGACCTCACACAACACTGAGCCTTTAAAAGAAAGAAAAAAAGCCGCTCTTCTTTGACATCCTTCTATGTGAATGTGAATGTTTGGCATGTGTTTGCTGCCATCATGTGCTGGACTCTTAAAAACTAAATGTTAAAATTCTGAAATGTAGATATTGATTATGCTTAATATATACACTACTGTTCAAAAGTTTGGGTTCAGTAATTTTTTTTTTTTAAGAAATGTATACTTTATACTTTTTTTATTCAGCAAGGATACATTAAATTAATCAAAAGAGACATTTCTATTTTAAATGTGTTTTTTATAAACTTTTTATTCATCGAAGTTCACGATTTCCACGAAAATGTTAGTCAACTGTTTTCAACATTGATAATAATAAGAAATGTTTCTTGAGCAGCAAATATTCTGAAGGATCATGTGACAATGAAGACTGGAGTAATGGTGCTGTTTTGTCATCACAGAAATAAATTGGATTTTAAAATATATTAACATAGAAAACATAAAAAAATCAAAATTATATCTATTTAGATATTGCATTTAGAGTAACCATGTTGTTTCTAACTATGTGTTCCTGTTATTTTAGGGAAACCTTGAGCAAATTCAGGGGGGGTTGAACACCACTGAGGTTGGACTGCACCAGCTCACTGCCCTAGTAGACTGCCGCAGTTTGCATATGGTAAGAAATAGTGTTTTGTTTCAAAGTATTTGACCACTTTGCACATCCGGTTCCACTCTGACGCAAAGTAAAGCACAGCTTGCCACCATTTTCAGTGTAACCTCAACTTGTGGGCTTCTGTTGACATGAAAAACCAGGGGCCTGCAATCCACTCACAAACAAACACTCGCACGCACATGTGTCTATCTTCTATCTGCTTTAAAGCTTACCAGCACTTACTACTGCAGTCTAGAGCCTGTCCTTTCTCCAAGATGGAGATGTCAGGATTCAGCATGACTAGAGTTCCTCCTCAGGGCTGGAAGACAGAGGTCTGCTGTGTGGGTGGTCCTGAAAATGCATCTCCTTGCCACGAGAAGAGAAAGTAATGGATAAAATATGGACTTTTGGAAATGTATTATACATTATTAATGGTGTTTTCATACTGCAAAAGCAATAACACCCTTCACAGTCGTCCAAGCCGTACATCTGGGCTATATGTGGGAGAGTTTGTGCTGGAGATGCAGAACAGCGCCGGCAGTAATTACAAATGGAGCAATTTTGCAGTTAATAATGACTGTAATTTGGAGGAAGGAGACGCTGCCATGTTTCTCTGATAGCAGCATGTGTAGGGCTGGTTGCAGTTTGGTCAGTATTTATTATTAAAAATCCCTGTTTCTCTCTGCAGCATATGGTGCCATCTACGGCAAGAAGTTCACAGTTAGAGAGTCTAGCACTGGGTGTTATCATAGTGTTTTTATATCTTCTGTTTTTATTATCCACAAACACAGCAGAGACGGGCTGGTTTCTGTATCCGTGTTGTTTCATGCGAGCAGTGCTGGGTAGATTACTTACAAATTGTAGTTCATCACTGATTCTAAATTCCAAGACAAAAATTGTAGTTAGTAACGTAATCCATTACATTGCACATTTTATGTAGTATAATTGGACTACTTTTTGATTACTTTTAGATTACTTTTTTGACTCATTTATCACATTTAAATAGGATAATCTTGTACCATATTGATATAAAAATACACAGATAAAAAAATATACATATACTGTATATATTCCCTTCTTTATCAATAACATGAAGTGCATTAAACATTACATGACGTCAGGGTTTCCCAGACTGGGGTTCATGAAGGAACTGCAGGGGGCTCGTGCAGTTTAATGAAAAGCTGTTAATTAAATCATAAAAATGTTAAATTAAAATAAATAATTTTACAATATTTAAAATAGTGTGTTTGAAAGACAAAAGCCTACCAAAGACACAGTAATGCATGACTTGCTGAGTTATAATTCAAATAATAATTGTGTTCGTCAGGAGTTGATTAGATATGTAATGTTGCAATGCTGAGAAAACACTTCTTAAAATTGAAATGGTTTCTGTAAATTCAGTGGTCAAGTGCTATGTGGCCTCTCAATTGTCCATGTAATCATGGCCATCTGACTAGAGGCTGGTCTGTGTGTGCAATTCAACAAAACTAGAAGATTTTCTGAACGTATATAAGTGATAGGCTTTTATAGAAAGTAAAATGAAAAAGATGAAAAAGAAGAGTTGGGGAGAATCAATAAATTAATGATTTACTGCCATTGTGTGAATATGTAATCATGTCATCAAAAAAAAGTAACTGTAGTCTGATTTAGAGTATTTTAAAATGAAATATAATCTAATTACAAGTACTTTTTTTTCGAATTTGATTACATAATCCAGATTACATGTAATCCATTACTACCCAAGAATTTAAAGCAACAGTTCCCCCAAAAATATTCTTCTGTCATTATTTTCTCACCCTCATACCTATATGCTACTTTTATGCTTCCATCAATGAAAGAAAGTAAATGATCTTTTATCTTTTCAAATACTAAGCTATTTAGAGTCCAATGGCGTGTTTGAAACTTTTCAGTCGGGGTTTCGGAAACATAATAGTACCGAGTCTGCTCTTTTAAGAGTGTTAAATGATATTTTACTCTCTGTTGATTCTGGTAACTCTGTAGTACTTTTGCTTTTAGACTTAAGTGCAGCATTGGACACTGTACACCACAATATTCTTATTTCCCGCCTTGAACACTGTGTAGGTATAAAATGTTGTGCCCTAAACTGGTTCAAATCCTATTTGAATATTAGAACTTTCTCAGTCTGTGTGGATAGGTGCTCACCCTCAAAATCAGTTTTGACTTGTGGGGTTCCCCAAGGATCTGTCTTTGCTCACATTTTATTTTATTTATATATGCTCCCATTGGGGTCAATTTTTAATAAACACAGAGTGTTGTTTCATTGTTATGCTGACAACGCTCAAATTTATGTGCCTTTTTAAGCAAAATGACGACCAGTGCCTTAACTGCTTGTCTGTCAGATATTAAAGCTTGGATGTCCCTAAATTTCTTAAATCTAAATGAGAGTAAGACAGAGGCAGTTGTTTCCGGGCCTCTGTTTCAGGCAACACATTCCAAGTGTTGGGTAACATGGCCTCATATGTTAAGCCCTCAAAAATTTAGGTGTTGTTTTTGATTCTGCCTTGGCTTTTGATAAGCAGATAAATGCAGTAGTTAAATCAAGTTTCTTTCAGGTAAGACTCCTTACTAAGGTTAAGAGTTTTTAACGTTTGCTGAGTTCGAGAGAGTTATACATGCTTTTATCTCATCTCGACTATACTACTTCAACTCAGTGGGCCGTATTTTAATGATCTGAGAGCACGGTCTGACGCCCATGGCACATGTACACTTAGGGCGTGTCCGAATCCTCTTTTGCTAGTTTAACGACGGAAAAAATGGTTGGTGTGCCAGGAGCATGGTCCAAAAGGGGTTGTACCTAGTCTCTTAATGAGTCATGGGTGTGTTTTGGGCTTAACGTGCAATAAACCAATCTGAGTCTCATCTCCCATTCCCTTTAAAAGCCAGTTGCGCTTGCACCATGGCTGATTCTCTATTTACATGGCGGAAAGACTGAACGCTTCTCCAGAGAGGAATCCCTTTTATTTTTAATTTTTAAAAATGTTTGTGTGCTGCTGCGCATCCCTGTGTGTGTAACAAGCAGAGTGTATGCCGTCTATAGGCGCACATTACTAACGCGCACTTTAAATAACACAAAAAAAACTGCGCTATTGACTTTGCAGGTTTTTGTTGGTCAATGGTGCTGTCGTTTTCAGTTGCCTCAAAATAGCAACGCGCCAACAATGTGCCTGAACACACCTTGTTTTCAGACCAGCACGCCCATGGACGAACAGATGGGCACACTTGCGTTGCGCCGGGTGTATGATAGGACCAAATGTATAGAGGTATTAGCCAATCCTATATGAATAGCTTACAAAAAGTCCAAAATGCAGGTCATCAAATCAGAAACTCTTACTGGTCCCTAGATCTAGGCTGAAGAAAAAGGGTGACCAGGCTTTTGCCATAGCCGGCCCTAAACTGTGGAACAGCCTACTGCTCTATTTTTACAATCTCAACAGAATCACTTTTTAAAGCAATATTAATCTATTTGAGAAGGCCTATAATTGCAGAGTCAAACAGGGTTTGTCTAAACATCAATTGTGTGTCTTATTGTCATATTGTTTTGTCTTTTAGTTTTCTTTTAAATTATATTGTTCAGCACAATGGTCAACCACTGTTGTTTTTATTAAAATTGATTATAAATTGATTGATTGATTGATTTGATTGAATGATGACAGTGAGTTATTGACTGAATTTTCATCTCTTTGAAAACAGACAAGTGTTTAACAGGCAGTGTTTACGTGCAGTGCTGTGATTGTGTGTTTAATGCTGCCCCTGTCTGTTTCTGTGCAGGATTATGTGCAGGCATTGACCGGAGTGTGTTATGATGGGCTGGAGGGTCTGATCTACCTGGTGCTGTTCTCATTCATCACAGCTCTCATGTTCACCTCTGTCGTCTGCAGCGTGCCGCACACATGGCATGGCAAAAGGTGAGATCTGTATAAAAAATAAAAATAAAAAAAGTGGCCCAAATAAAGTTATAATGTAATGTAATCATAATGTTTATTTGTAGTCAATAATCACTCGGTGTGAATAAATTGCTAAAGTTGCATAAATGTAAATAAGGCTTCAAATCAGCGATTCTCAACCAGCGATTTTCTTCCTCTTGTCCACAAGAATATTCAAAGGGCCTGTGAATTTTCAAGTTGTTCATGATTTACTAGATAAAGATTATGGAAAAGATTTTTACAAATATTTTTTACAATTTCTACCTGATAAAATATTTTATAGCTTGCTTAACTAAACACATATATTTCATATACAGTGGGGAGAACAAGTCTTTGATACACTGCCGATTTTGCAGGTTTGCCCACTTACAAAGCATGTAGAAGTCTGTAATTTTTATCATAGGTACTCTTCAACTGTGAGTGATGGAATCTAAAACAAAAATCCAGAAAATCACATTGTATGATTTTTAAGTAATTAATTTGCATTTTATTGCATGACATAAGTATTTGATACATCAGAAAAGCAGAACTTAATATTTGGTACAGAAACCTTTGTTTGCAATTACAGAGATCATACGTTTCCTGTAGTTCTTGACCAGGTTTGCACACACTGCAGCAGGGATTTTGGCCCACTCCTCCATAAAGACCTTCTCCAGATCCTTCAGGTTTCGGGGCTGTCGCTGGGCAATACGGACTTTCAGCTCCCTCCAAAGATTTTCTATTGGGTTCAGGTCTGGAGACTGGCTAGGCCACTCCAGGACCTTGAGATGAGTCACTCCTTAGTTGCCCTGGCTGTGTGTTTCGGGTCGTTGTCATGGTGGAAGACCCAGCCACGACCCATCTTCAATGCTCTTACTGAGGGAAGGAGATTGTTGGCCAAGATCTCGCGATACACGGCCCCATCCATCCTCCCCTCAATACGGTGCAGTTGTCCTGTCCCCTTTGCAGAAAAGCATCCCCAAAGAATGATGTTTCCACCGCCATGCTTCATGGTTGGGACGGTGTTCTTGGGGTTGTACTCATCCTTCTTCTTCCTCCAAACACGGCGAGTGGAGTTTAGACCAAAAAGCTCTATTTTTATCTCATCAGACCACATGACCTTCTCCCATTCCTCCTCTGGATCATCCAGATGGTCATTTGCAAACTTCAGACGGGCCTGGACATGTGCTGGCTTGAGCAGGGGGACCTTGCGTGCGCTGCAGGATTTTAATCCATGACGGCGTAGTGTGTTACTAATGGTTTTCTTTGAGACTGTGGTCCCAGCTCTCTTCAGGTCATTGACCAGGTCCTGCCGTGTAGTTCTGGGCTGATCCCTCACCTTCCTCATGATCATTGATGCCCCACGAGGTGAGATCTTGCATGGTGCCCCAAACCGAGGGAGATTGACCGTCATCTTGAACTTCTTCCATTTTCGAATAATTGCGCCAACAGTTGTTGCCTTCTCACCAAGCTGCTTGCCTATTGTCCTGTAGCACATCCCAGGCTTGTGCAGGTCTACAATTTTATCCCTGATGTCCTTACACAGCTCTCTGGTCTTGGCCATTGTGGAGAGGTTGGCGTCTGTTTGATTGAGTGTGTGGACAGGTGTCTTTTATACAGGTAACGAGTTCAAACAGGTGCAGTTAATGCAGGTAATGAGTGGAGAACAGGAGGGCTTCTTAAAGAAAAACTAACAGGTCTGTGAGAGCCGGAATTCTTACTGGTTGGTAGGTGATCAAGTACTTATGTCATGCAATAAAATGCAAATTAATTTAAAAATCATACAATGTGATTTTCTGGATTTTTGTTTTAGATTCCGTTGAAGTGTACCTATGATAAAAATGACAGACCTCTACATGCTTTGTAAGTAGGAAAACCTGCAAAATCGGCAGTGTATCAAATACTTGTTCTCCCCACTGTATATACTTACCTGTCTACCTTAGTATTACCTTAATATACCTACCATTTTATAATAAGAGTATGCATCTGTTAGTGACCTTATACTATATATTTCTGTATTCATACCACTGCTTTAAAGCATTAAATAAGTATTATCTGGCTTGTACTTTGCTTTACAGTGAAAGGTGCAGTTTTGTTATTGTCATTAAACATTGTTCTTTTCCCATGCATACTTTTGGCATGACTCATTCATTCAGTGGAACATCCAAATTTGTGTAGTTAAATGCACTCAAGAGGATTAAACCAAAGATAAAACAACAGTGGAAATGGTTACTGGTATGTTTGTGTGTCCGTGGGCATTTTTGCGAAGACTGTGGTCAGACACCTCATGCTCCCATCACACTCTTCGGTCAAGAGCTAAACGGAAACAGCTGCCTCGCTCCATCTCTTCCCCACTTGTTCCTTCCTTTCAAGCGCTCTGTGTGGGAATCGCTCGTATCTTCCTCCCATAATTACATAAACTGTAATAATTCCCCGGCCTAGGCCCATGCAGCTGCTCTGCTAGGACAGGCTTGCGTCAGGCAAACAGGATTACACTGGAAGAGATAGAAAGGACAAAGACGCCAGCTTAGGCACATTATGTAATTATCATCACACTCGTAAGTGTGCGTCTCATGGTACACAGCTATTCACACTACCTCTTCATTATAGATAATTAGCAGTTTCTGAATATGATTTTAGGCAGGCTGTGGCAGGCAGTGCAGTGTTGAGGTAGAACTGTACGGAGTGTTTTGGAAAAAGTTGGTGCATGCGTTTTTATATTCAAATAACTTTTTGTTGGCATTAAAGGTGCACTCAGACATTTTGTTCCTGATTAAAAAGATAAAGTACATTTTTAATAATAATAAAAGCTTAAAATGATGTGCAGCCACATCAGTAGCCTAATAAAAATGATTTAAACGCCTAGTGGGTCTCCTTATGGGGCGGACATGTTGGTCACATGACCAATTGAATACTACCAAAGTCCCTTTTAAGGCAAGTCATTTCACTTGTCGGCCATCTTTGAAATGCCTCTCTGGCAGCTATTTCAGTTATGGAAGTACAGCTGCTATCTCTTTGAATGGGGAAACATCAAATTCTCCAAAGCTGTTCACCAAGCTTATAATGAAATTTCATATTTGAAATCAATGAAATCTGACAACTTTCTCGTAAATTGTTTCTAAATGCTCAAATTATGACAAAAGACTGCATTTTCCAGGCTGGTCCAGCCAATGCGCATGTGTATCTCAGATCACTGACTGTTTTTTTTGGATGTTTCTTCGATTGGCTATTTTACTTAGAAGGCGGGGCTTTGCACTTTCTCCCATTCATAGTAATATGAGTGCATCGTCTTTTGTATATCTATACATTTTTTGATACTTCTTGCTGTATCTCAGTTGTTATGATGATGCAATGATGGGTGACTTCTCATATGCTGTAAATCCACCAGCACAAAAAAATGCATTGCCCCTTGAATTAGGTTACAAATCTGGGTTTGATCATTTAAAACAGTAAAAAACTGAATATACAACAATATTGTAACTATTTTTTTTACTATATTTATTTTTTAACATTTTAAACAAATGTATGAAAAAGAAAATAAATTTCTTCAGATAAAAGCATCTGCCAAATGCATAAATGTAAATGCCCTCTGAGTGTAGTCTAGAAACTGAATTTATTTTAAATGTATTTTGTTTTTATTTTGGGACAGTTCAGCTGTTTTTAACCATGCAATATGCACTCAAATTGGCCATAAAAAGAAATTGTACACACATTTCCACAACATACGAGAGTGTCGAGACTTTGCACATGTATTCATGACCCTAAATGAGAAAGTCATGAGAATAATAACCTATTTCAAGAAAAAAACAACATAGATTAACCAGTATTTTAAAATATAGTATATATCAAAAATCTAAATGGGTCAAATTGACTCACAACATAATTTGAGGGTTAAAGTCTTTTCTAATGCAAATCTGCTGCAAATAAATGGCACAAAAGAGTTAAACAAAAATCTCATTATTATATAGTTGTCATGTTTTTCTTTCTGCATAGAAACAAATATTTTTGTCATTAAACTATACTGAAAACTCTGACTTGATGTGAACAAGTCTTCATGTTGTGCACTGGATCATCTCTGATAAATTCACCTTTGAGGACAATAACGTAACCACACTTTATGGCAAGTTATGGTAATGCCAAGTTTCAAGTGTTAGCTACACTACTACAGAAGCTAAACTATTGTACATTGAATAGTGATACATAAAATCCCTCTCTCTCTCTCTATATATATACAGCTCTGGAAAAAATTGAGACCACTTAACATTGAGAAATCAATGTTAAGTGGCCTCTTATTTTTTTTCCAGAGCTGTATATATTTCTTTTGTAAACAGAGTTCATCAAACTCAACACTTTATTGTACCACCAATGACCAGCAGGGGACGGCCCAGATCTGTATATTTATAGTGCCACACTGTTTTACAGCCCTGCTGATAGTGTTTATCATCCTCTGGTTACCATCAGCTGTTTCATTAATGCCCATTAAGCTATAGCACTCTAGATGCGTCCCATTCTTTTCCTGATCATATCCAATCCGATCATCGATCAGCAGGCACAGGAGAACAGACTGTTAGTGGTCTGTTAAGTGTAATGCAGTCAATGATGCAGGTATTTGTGTGATTCCAAGCTTTTCCTCAAATGATAATATGTCCTCCCACTGAAAAGTAAATGGAGAAGAGCGGATTACACACTGTGGCTGAAACAAACCAGACTAAGGATGGCAAACACATGCATCTGTGCTCTTCCTGTTTGTCATTAGAAACACAGCTGAGATCGCCCTCTGCTGTTCATACCACAGTGTGACGCTTTGATAGTGAAGATCAGATAGAATTTATTAATGCACAGTTGGACATATCTCTCAACATTTGAATATGATTAATCATTTCTTCCCTATTCTTAGTGGATTCATCCATTTCTCTCATTTTTGTTGTTGTTTGCCTTGAGTCCCATCTGAGTTTTGACACTGCTTGCCTGCTATCTTGCAGTATCTAACACTGCTAACTGGCACTTTTACTCCAATTCACACTCCCACAGCGATCATGGCTCGCACTTTCAGTGAGGCAACATCATAGCAATTCACAACTTGCGTGACACTGGGCTGTGTTTAAAGACTATGCAATAAGGATGTAGGAAAGGATCTGTCAGTTTGAATATAAAAACAGTTGACGCAAGGCTTGTTTGAACTAATGTATTTGTATGTTGTGTGTGTTTGTGTTTGTGCAAACAGGCCTGATGAGGACAGTGAGGAGGAGTCCATGGCTCACGGAGGCAGACAGAATCATGATAACCTGTACCGAGTACACATGCCCAGTCTTTACAGCTGCGGCAGCAGCTACGGCAGTGAGACCAGCATCCCCGCAGGAGCGCACACTGTCAGCAACGCTCCTGTTACTGAGTACATGTGAGTTACTCACAACAACCCATACACAGTCTTTGAATGCATACAGGTCACCTTTACACTCCTGTGAAGGATCCATGGGGTATTTGTAGAAATAGCTCAAAAATCACTTTGACTGATGCTTCTTATTGATATACCCCACATTTCTACTCAATCGCTTTTTGATTCTTCCATGTGCCACCATTCATTTATACAGTGGGGAGAACAAGTATTTGATACACTGCCGATTTTGCAGGTTTTCCTACTTACAAAGCATGTAGAGGTCTGTAATTTTTATCATAGGTAAACTTCAACTGTGAGAGACGGAATCTAAAACAAAAATCCAGAAAATCACATTGTATGATTTTTAAATAATTAATTTGCATTTTATTGCATGACATAAGTATTTGATCACCTACCAACCAGTAAGAATTCAGCTCTCACAGACCTGTTAGTTTTTCTTTAAGCCCTCCTGTTCTCCACTCATTACCTGTATTAACTGCACCTGTTTGAACTCGTTACCTGTATAAAAGACACCTGTCCACACACTCAATCAAACAGACTCCAACCTCTCCACAATGGCCAAGACCAGAGAGCTGTGTAAGGACATCAGGGATAAAATTGTAGACCTGTACAAGGCTGGGATGGACTACAGGACAACAGGCAAGCAGCTTGGTGAGAAGGCAGCAACTGTTGGCGCAATTATTAGAAAATGGAAGAAGTTCAAGATGACGGTCAATCTCCCTCGGTCTGGGGCTCTATGCAAGATCTCACCTCGTGGGGCATCAATGATCATGAGGAAGGTGAGGGATCAGCCCAGAACTACACGGCAGGACCTGGTCAATGACCTGAAGAGAGCTGGGACCACAGTCTCAAAGAAAACCATTAGTAACACACTACGCCGTCATGGATTAAAATCCTGCAGCGCACGCAAGGTCCCCCTGCTCAAGCCAGCGCATGTCCAGGCCCGTCTGAAGTTTCCCAATGACCGTCTGGATGATCCAGAGGAGGAATGGGAGAAGGTCATGTGGTCTGATGAGACAAAAATAGAGCTTTTTGGTCTAAACTCCACTCGCCGTGTTTGGAGAAAGAAGAAGGATGAGTACAACCCCAAGAACACCATCCCAACCGTGAAGCATGGAGGTGGAAACATCATTTTTTGGGGATGCTTTTCTGCAAAGGGGACAGGACGACTGCACCGTATTGAAGGGAGGATGGATGGGGCCATGTATCGCAAGATCTTGGCCATCAACCTCCTTCCCTCAGTAAGAGCATTGAAGATGGGTCGTGGCTGGGTCTTCCAGCATGACAACGACCCGAAACACACAGCCAGGGCAACTAAGGAGTGGCTCCGTAAGAAGCATCTCAAGGTCCTGGAGTGGCCTAGCCAGTCTCCAGACCTGAACCCAATAGAAAATCTTTGGAGGGAGCTAAAAGTCCGTATTGCCCAGCGACAACCCCGAAACCTGAAGGATCTGGAGAAGGTCTGTATGGAGGAGTGGGCCAAAATCCCTGCTGCAGTGTGTGCAAACCTGGTCAAGAATTTTTGGATTTTTGTTTTAGATTCCATCACTCACAGTTGAAGAGTACCTATGATAAAAATTACAGACTTCTACATGCTTTTTAAGTGGGCAAACCTGCAAAATCGGCAGTGTATCAAATACTTGTTCTCCCCACTGTGTGTGTGTGTGTGTGTGTGTGTATATATGTGTGTATGTATATGTGTAAAATTATAATTATTATTTTTATCATTATTGGTAATAGTAGTAGTTGTATACAAATTTGATTTATATCAAGTGTTATGTTTTTAACAAATATTATATTTTATTTTTGTTGTTGTTATAGTAATATAGTAGTAGTAGTAGTAGTAGTAGTATAATAATAGTATTTAATATATTTAATAATAATAATAACATTATAACAATAATTAAAACCATATAGTTTTAATGGTTATATAGTATAATTTATTGTTATTAATATTATTATTGGTTGTAGTAGTAAATGTATAAAAAAATTCTGATTTATAATAAGTATTATATTTATAAAAAAAAAATAATGTTATTGTTAAAGGGATAGTTCACCCAAAAATGTAAATATTACCCCATGATTTAATCAAGCAGAGATGGAAACTACAGTCAGCGACTTGGACTCGAGTCGCACTTAAGCCGCAAAAAAAAGGACTTGTAACTTGACTTGGACTCGTGAACAACTGACTTGAGACTTGACTTGGACTTGGACTTGGACCTTAGGGACTTGAGACTTGGCTTGGACCTCAGGGACTTGTGAACATCTCTGCCCCTAAAGCCATCCTATAGGTGTATATGACATTCTTCTTTCAGATGAATACAATCGGAGTTATATTTAAAAAAAAAAAAAAAATGTCCTGCTTATCCAAGCATTATAATGGCAGTAAATGGAAGCCCAAAATTTGAAGCCCAAAAAATGGCATCCATCCATTATAAAAGTAATCCAGGGGGGTTAATAAAGGCCTTCTGAAGCGAATTGATGGGTTTGTGTAAGAAAAATATCCATATTTAAAACTTTATAAAGTAAAATATCTAGCTTCCGCCAGACTACTGACATTTTTTAAAACTCCGATTGTATTCGTCTGAAAGGAGAATGTCATATACACCTAGGATGCAAAGTATGTAAATCATGGGATAATTTTTATTTTTGAGTGAACTAACCCTTTAAGACGGTTATAATGCATATTATGTTTTTTTTGTCTTAATATAAATCATTATTGTCAAAAATCTGATACAAAACAACAAATTAGTTCTACATATTGGTTATCAGACACTGAAACAAACTTAATCAGTATTCATCCTAAAAAAAATAGTTGGCTGATTTTTAGTGTTCTACTACCGTCCCATTCAAACTGCCTCAGACTGCTCCATATGTGCGGACTTGGATGAGGGATACTTTGAGAGAACCTCAAACCTGCTGGGGTGAAACAGCTGCACCAATCCAGCTGTGTATCTCTGGGAAGAAGCAGACTGCTGGAGGAGTGATGGGGGAACAGGATGTAGCAGGGGCTCAGAGAGGGATATAGGGTACCTATCAGAATGTTACGTGTGGGAAAAAATGGCAAAAAACACCAGACAAGCAATACTGTTCAGGAAGAGAGAAAATGCTATGTAATCTATCAAACCTCATTTTCAATCAAAAGTGATATGACGCATTTCTATTAAAAGTAACATTCCCCAACACTTATACAGACACATACACTACCGTAAAGTGAGGTCAGTCATTTCTTTTTCTTTTTTTTTAAAGAAATTAAAACTTTTTTTATTTAACTAGGATGCATTTATCAAAAGTGGACGTAAATACATTTATAATGTTACAAAAGATTTATGTTTCAAATAAATGCTGTTCTTTTGAACTTTTAAATTATCAAAGAATCCTAAATAATATATTAAGCATAAGTATCACGTGCAGTTTTCAAAACTGATAATAACAAGAAAGCACCAAATCATTTTAAAATATATTGAAATAGAAATTATTTTAACTTGTAATAATATTTCACAAATATGACTCTTACTATTTTTAATCAAATAGATGCGGCCTTGGTGAGCAAAAGAGACTTCTTTCAAAAAAAAAAAAAAAAAAAAAAAACTTTTGACTGGTAGTGTAATTAAACAAGTACAGTAAGTTTGAAATAGATCTGTAACATTAATGCAGGTGGATTTTGGATTTTTGTAAAGTGTATGTCTCATTTCCAGGACCCAGAATGCAAACTTCCAGAACCCTCGCTGTGAGAACACTCCTCTGATCGGGAGAGAATCTCCTCCTCCATCTGTAAGTATTTGCACTTGTCCTCAGTGAATGACAACACACATGAACACACACACACACACACACACTAACACACAAATCACAGAGTCATTTTGACAGCCTGAATGCTTAAATATTCACCATAAATAGCACATTCTTAAGGTTTGTCTGTGTAAATCAGTGATCTCCCCCACTTGTAATTTCATCACTGTACACAGCAAGTCATTACAAAGAGCCCTGAACTCTGTTCAAGTAAATGTCTTTATGGATGATTGAGTGAGAACTGACCACAGACCTTTTAAGCCAACTGTTGTTTTAGGAACTGAGTTCCAAAGTGGGAACTTCTTGCTTAACCAATCTTACAAAACTGTAGATTTAAAGCCATAGATCGATGTTGCATTGATTTTTCATGTGTGATGAAAAGAGAGAAGAGAGATTTTGAGCCAGCTGCCCACTTAACAACTCGAAACACTTCGATAATGGAAGCAAGATGTCAACGTGGTCACCAAATGTAAGAAAACACCGTGTATAGCACTATGTCTTGGCAGTTTCATTCTTGTCTGCAAGAATCCGGCAAAAAAAAAAAAAAACTCGCCAGGGATTTGATTTGGTGGGACTGTTAGCGTTCACTCACTGATAGACGCTAAGAATGTGTGCATGTAATGTTGAGTAATTCTTTTGCACCACCTGGTTGACTCATAATAAATTGATTTTCCTTTGCGCCAAAATTCTGTTTTTGTGCAAGTGAGAGGAGTAAATGCCTGCTCACATTTAGTCTAGAACTACAATAACCATCATGCTCACACAGCGCACACAACGTCTCTGCACTTACTCATGATTTCTCTCAACATGGGGATGGGAGAGCTGTCAGTCAATACATTGGAAAACAAAGTAACTTGCATTACTTATTTGAAAATGTCAGATATTTTATTGTACATTTTAAAGTAATGCGTTATTTCACTAGTTACTTGAAAAAAGTAATCTGTTGTAATGCATTACCCCAAACACTGTCCAATTATGACAATATTTTGATTCTTAAGGTGTTACTTTTTACTATTGTTCCACAAATTTTCATGTGTGAAATCCAGTCATTTCAATAGAAATCCACGCGAATATTGAGGGCGAAAGATTTCCCTATGCACATTTTGCAACAGGTTCAAGTTGACGACGCAGATTTGCAATGCTGGCAAACAGAACACTATTCACTATAGAGAATGGACCTTTTTTGAATGTGACATTTTGCTGAAATTTCACTAATATAAATGCACTTTTATTGGCATATTGGTTCTTGTTAGTCATGCATCCCACTGGATGAGAGTCCGCTTTTATGAGAAACTCGATTGCATATGAGACTGCTATCAGTTTGCTTATCAGATTAGTGTCTATTATTAAAATAGATATAACTTCTGGGTGAGTTGATGTTTTTTTTTTTTTTTTTTTTTGTTTCTTTCACTAACAATTATTGCTCCTTTAACATTTGAAAAATAAAAGAAAATATACATTTCATTTACATATCATAATCACTTTATAGTTTACTGGTAGTGTAGGCGAGCTACAGATTATCTGGACTTGCTGATGTAAGTTAATTCCACTCACACGTGTTCCTGTGTCCCCTCACACCTTTGTGTCTGGTCTTGTGTCCTCTAGACCCTGCGTGTTGGTTTGTGTGTGTTGGGAGTTCATGTGTACATGTTTCTTGAGCTGGAGTCAGTGGTGTCTATCTGCTCTACACTTTCTTGTCGTTTTCTTTTCTGCAAATCCACACAGTTGTATTTGACATCCACGGACAGTAACAGCCGTCACAGCTGGCAGTTAAAGCCATCGGAGAGTTCCCGCTTGTTTTGGTAACAGCCTCAGCTATTCCAACAGGTACTCAAATGCCCCACTCCCACTTATTGGCCCACCTCCCTCCCTACAAAAACAAGAAAACAACAGTGTGATTCCTCCCCAAACCACCTTCACCCTGACCCAAGCAAGCTGCCCTTGTCCCTGGTGTTTTTGTCTTTTCCTGGTCTTGTCGTCTGTGGGGCAGCATGTTCTCCCTCCACCAGTATTACCTCTTCACGTATCTGACATAGAATCCAATTTCCAAGAACACAGAGAGGGATAAATGCATTAACACAGACATTAAGGGAGAGAACAGCTTTTTAATTTAGTTTAGCTAATGATTAGCATCCTAAAGGTGCATTCACACTGAGCGTTATTAAATTGTTGGAGGTCACTGAGCCACAGTGCTAATAGTTTGTAGTCTCGTTTGAATAAATTTGAGCTCTGTTTGCTTTATAATGGTCCCTGACAGTCGTGTTGCTAGAAATCAGCACTGTTTAAAGTCAGCATGAAATGGAAGTTGCAATGGTATTTTCTTCCATATTGTGACGTACACTCACCTAAAGGATTATTAGGAACACCTGTTCAATTTCTCATTAATGCAATTATCTAATCAACCAATCACATGGCAGTTGCTTCAATGCATTTAGGGGTGTGGTCCTGGTCAAGACAATCTCCTGAACTCCAAACTGAATGTCAGAATGGGAAAGAAAGGTGATTTAAGCAATTTTGAGCGTGGCATGGTTGTTGGTGCCAGATGGGCCGGTCTGAGTATTTCACAATCTGCTCAGTTACTGGGATTTTCACGCACAACCATTTCTAGAGTTTACAAAGAATGGTGTGAAAAGGGAAAAACATCCAGTATGCGGCAGTCCTGTGGGCGAAAATGCCTTGTTGATGCTAGAGGTCAGAGGAGAATGGGCCGACTGATTCAAGCTGATAGAAGAGCAACTTTGACTGAAATAACCACTCGTTACAACCGAGGTATGCAGCAAAGCATTTGTGAAGCCACAACACGCACAACCTTGAGGCGGATGGGCTACAACAGCAGAAGACCCCACCGGGTACCACTCATCTCCACTACAAATAGGAAAAAGAGGCTACAATTTGCACGAGCTCACCAAAATTGGACAGTTGAAGACTGGAAAAATGTTGCCTGGTCTGACGAGTCTCGATTTCTGTTGAGACATTCAGATGGTAGAGTCAGAATTTGGCGTAAACAGAATGAGAACATGGATCCATCATGCCTTGTTACCACTGTGCAGGCTGGTGGTGGTGGTGTAATGGTGTGGGGGATGTTTTCTTGGCACACTTTAGGCCCCTTAGTGCCAATTGGGCATCGTTTAAATGCCACGGCCTACCTAAGCATTGTTTCTGACCATGTCCATCCCTTTATGACCACCATGTACCCATCCTCTGATGGCTACTTCCAGCAGGATAATGCACCATGTCACAAAGCTCGAATCATTTCAAATTGGTTTCTTGAACATGACAATGAGTTCACTGTACTAAAATGGCCCCCACAGTCACCAGATCTCAACCCAATAGAGCATCTTTGGGATGTGGTGGAACGGGAGCTTCGTGCCCTGGATGTGCATCCCACAAATCTCCCATCAACTGCAAGATGCTATCCTATCAATATGGGCCAACATTTCTAAAGAATGCTTTCAGCACCTTGTTGAATCAATGCCACGTAGAATTAAGGCAGTTCTGAAGGCGAAAGGGGGTCAAACACAGTATTAGTATGGCGTTCCTAATAATCCTTTAGGCGAGTGTATATCAGAGTGAAGAGGCTTCCTGAACAAGAAAAACTGTAGGACAGGATTTGGTTTTGTCCATGGGGAATTGATTGGATGGTTGTGGTTTGCTATTGGTCGATTTTGTGTGAGTGACAGGTTGTCCCGCCCTCACGCCAATAAACGCGTCATCAGAGAAGAAAAGAGATCTTGCTGCAAGGGCAAGTTATTTTGATTAAATATTACGAGGGCACTTGAATAAAAAAAAAAAGTATGTGCAAACATAAATCATTTACAGTAGGTACTGTAATAATCCATAAAAAATAAGAATGTGACTTTAAATTGTCATGAAACCTGTTTTAGCACTGGCCATTCACACCTCAGATTTGAAAAAAGACTCAAACAGTGGAAAGTGGAAAACGGGAGACAACAACCAATAAAACACAGACCTACAACACTCTATACAGAGTACTAGTATACAGAGTAATGAATATTCAAATGTGAACGGAGGAAAAAATGTAACCCTATGACTACAAACTCCTAAGCATCTTATCATTGGAGATTACTAACAACTACCATGAACAAATCAAATAGATTTGATAAACCGTTCTTAAGAAATATCAACAAATAAAGCATTTTAACTTTCCAGAAATATTGGTCTGTATAACAAATAATTGACGACTTATCGCTTTGTCATTGCAAATCTCTTTCAGTGTGAATGCCCGTTCAGTCTTGTGAATGAAAGTAACTTCCTGTAGCTCAGTAGATTGCAACAGTAGGCATGTCATGCTTTGTGTAGCAGTTATCCCTTCATGTTTGATTAGTACTTTTTATCTTTAAAAAGTAAATATTAAGTATCCCCATTAGGGATGCCTTAATACCTGGTATCAATGTCAACCTCATGTCGTGTTCAAATTTAAGTTTTAACTAAGAGCTGTCAGCTCCAGTCACTGCACTGTTGATGATCAGTGTACATTTGGATTTGAATGTACAGATTGGACAGGCTTTTCATTCATTTAGAGACAAACGTGACTGAGCGTGGTGATTTCCAACTCAGGGAATATTTTGATAACTCTATATTAAACTCTGTATTAAGTTTAAACAAGGCACTTTGCAAATGTTATAGGCAGACAGAGTACATTCATGCCACATTTAAAGACTTCAGTGAGAAAATGATCTTAAGGGAAGCAAAAGAGGATTTAAATTAGTATTGTGTCATTTTACAACTAGAAGTATAAATGAATGTCTCTTCATTTTTGTTTATCAAGTCACATTAGTTGTATGTTATGTTTAAGAAAAGTTGAAAACAGTATTTATAGTGTAGTTTGACTGCTTGCTGTTTTGTTAGAGTGAACAGTTCAAATGCAGTTTTGCCATTTAATTTACAAAAAAATGCTGACTGCACTCAATAATATTGCATCTACAAGGCTGTCTAAATGATTCTAGGTGTGCTGTGGCAGTTTTCTTATTTTTTTTATTAGTTTTATCATTATATGATGTATATGATTTTTGTTTTATTTTATTATTATTATTATTATTATTATTATTATTATTATTATTATTATTATTATTATTATTGTTGTTGTTATTATTTTGCACTTTACACCTGTTACACCTGTCCCAAAACAAGGATATGGAATGTTTCAAGGTACGACTCTGGGGGGAAAAATGGCAATCCAACCATAACTTTTGGAAAACATGCATTATACATTTTAAATGCACAATATACTGTATCGGGACCATTTTTGTTATAAGCTGATATTACAGACTTTTTATAGTTTGTTGGCATCAATATTGGTGTGCTAATGTCTTTTTTTACATTTAGATTACCAGTCAATCTTTAAAATCACTAATAATTCAATAACACTGTTAAATGTCATTTTTAGCGACTCTGAGAATGAAAATCCATTTTTTCATTCTGCACATTATAATTTTAGTATAAGTATTATTTTAGTATAATCAGTACATCCCTAATATACATGCATGAAATTCAACACCGTCCTATTGGTATTAATACCAGGTGTAAACAGCATCTTGGAGCCAATGTGGCATGTTCACACGTTCTTGCACTATAAACAGCCTGTTCTTTGTGTAAAAGCCAAATCAGGTCTGAAATCTAAATGATTTTGACTGTCTTTTTCTCTCAATGTTTGTCTCCCTCCAGTACACATCCAGCATGAGGGCCAAGTACCTGGCGAACACCCGACCCGACCCCAACAGCAGCTCTGCAGCAAACTAGAGGAACACTGTCTCCTTTCTCTTCAGTCTAAAGCTACTCCTCACCCACGTCTTGTTCCCACAGCCCAGACAAGTTTCACCCCAGGCCTACCCATTTAGCCATGTTGATCTCTGATGCATGCTCTCCAACCCAAATGATAAAGGACGTCCTTGCATCATGTAAATACTGCTGTCAGAGGAATGTTCCAGAGGCCTCTTGTGCTGTTTCCAGTTGGCCGGTTCAGTTCAGGCAGCTAGTTCAGCGTGGCTGCAGCAGAGGGTTACTCTCAGCCCTGAGTGTGTGTGTGTGTGTGTGTGTGTGTGTGTGTGTGTGTGTGTGTGTGTGTGTGTGTGTGTGTGTGTGTGTGTGTGTGTGTGTGTCTGTGTGTGTGTGTGAGAGTGTGTGTGAGAGTGTGTGTGAGAGTGTGTGTGAGAGTGTGTGTGTGAGAGTGTGTGTGAGAGTGTGTGTGAGAGTGTGTGTGAGAGTGTGTGTGAGAGAGTGTGTGCGAGAGTGTGTGAGAGAGTGTGTGAGCATCTGTAATGAGTATGAACTGCATTACGTACAGATGCATTGAGTGACGTGTATGTTTGTGTTGATCCATGCTGCCCTTGCTAAATTGTGGTGCTCTTGCCAGAGGTTCAGAAAGGTCTAGAACTGAAGAACTGGACAGGGTTTAATGCCCATAACCCTACATTCCTGTGTGGCCTCTGTCCTCTGGTCATTTGAAGTAATGTGACCTCCATTTCCAGGACCTACTGCCATGTCCAACTCTACAGTTTACATCAGTGGCATCTACTGTAATATAGCTGAACCAATCTAATCTTAATAGCGTAAGAATCTCTTGAGCATTGAGAATTTCCCTAGAACTCAGTAATTGGGTTCCTCTTGTTTTGAGCTTGGATAGCAGTTTTTAAGTTGACAAAGTGGGACGATAGCTATTTTAATGAAATGGTGTGAGAAATAAGGCCAGAAACATGCTCTACGCTAGTACAGAAATGCAGACGTGAACACCTAGTTAGTTTGTTTCAAATCTGTTGATGTATTGCGCTAACCTCAAGGGGGTGAAAACGAGTGAGTGAATTTTGACACCGAAAGTGCTGAGGATGCCATCTTCTGTCGAGACGCAGAAATTCATTTAGCACGACGCTCATTGTGCTTTGGTGTTCTCTAGTGGCTAGCTGTTGAGTGTACATCAGTTGCAGTGCATTATGGGATTGAATGAGTGCACTCGATAATGTTCAAATAGTGCACTATGTAACTGCTTTGTCATTACAGTAATGGACCTAAAAGATACAAATTTGAAATTAGATAATAACTAATCCTCACTTTAGCTAACTTTAGTTGCGTTACTTATTTTTACTGTGACGCATGAGTATGACTTTAGCATAGCTAGCTTTTGCATTTCTGTACTTGTGTATAGTATGTTTCCGGCTTAAATCTGTAGCATACGCTGATTGTGAGAAGAATGGATTCTTTCATCTCATTTACAGGCTTGAGATTTTGTTGAGAAGTTGCGGTTTGTAGATGCTGTGTAGCTATTGAAATCCTTTTTGGGTTTTTCTCAATACACACGGACTGCATTAAACAAACTACTCATTTAACTGGGCTAAATCCACTGCCATTGCTGGAAAACCTGGAAAAACAGAGCCAGACAAACTAGCCTAACAAAGAGGAAATTGAGAAAACAATCTTCAGATTGTTGACCAAACCCTGATGATCTGGATTTTGACCAAACGCTGATGATCTGGACAACCTCAAGCTGCATTTGCCTCCAAGTACTTTCAACTCCATTCAATCTGAATTCCGCAAAAATCTAAAATTGCTTTGTTTGATGCTGGGAACCTTATCTGAACATTAAATTTGTCCTAATACTGTACAAACATGGAGACACTGGGACCAGCTCAGACGATTTATCATTGCTTATCAGTTCTAGGCAAGAGGCTGGGAGGAGTTCATTATACTGTACACTGAACATTTGAACCTTAATTTTGCTGATCAGTTGAGTCCTCAGGGAGGGGGACACCAATATGGCAGGAAGTGAAGTCATCAGTGGCCTGTCTTGTTTTTTCTTTTCTTTTTTGTTTTCAAAGAAAAGAAGATTGGCCTCAAGCCTCTGTAACTTTTGCTGTAATTCAGTGTGACTTTCAAAATCCCACAATTTCCTGGGCTTGTTGCTTCTCTACCACAAATTGCTTTCATTCCCAGAGTTGAGAGGAAACTTGCCATCCCTGAAGAAGACATAAAAGTGATGTGCTGTCAAACAGAATATTTTCCCCTTGATGAGAGCACAGACACACAGGAGACAAGGCCAACAGTTGGCATCTGATCAGGGTGAACTCCCTTTCTCCTCAAAAGACCTCTCTCTGATGTTATAGACTGAATCTAGTATGAGCATGTCCCCACTCTGGACCTCATATAAGGGTGCCAATGTTCTCATACCATGGGCATCATCTGTCTCACCTTCACACACACCTCAGGACCACCTCCTTCCCGCCTACTGCCAACGTCTGAATTTCAGGACACCTAGTCTATGTCATGTCCTTACCACATATTCAGGGCTCAACAATGTGAAGTTTTTATTAGTCCCAACATATTCACTTGCTCCACCAAAAAAAACAATGTATTATGCACATGTGCCAGAAAGAGAATGAAGATGTATGTGTGTATATTTAAATTTTTTCATTAATATATATTTACATTTAGATAGTTCCCTTTCAAAAAAGTTTTGATTTTATCTCAATGACAGCTCTAAATTCATAATGATAAAGGTTCGTAAGTGAAGTGTCATACTGACCCCGGTCGAGTGGGTCATTCTTATTGTTGAGCCCTGATTTTCCATCTCATAGAAAGTTGTGTGGGCACTGTATGCATGCATGCTTTGTAAATGCGGACGTGGGACTTAAAACAAATGCCAATGTGACAAAGTTGCTCAGAGACTCACAGACTTTTATGAAAACAAGCAAGAACTTCATGATGAAGAGAATTAAAGGGATGTATTACAGTTATAAACAAACAGAGTTATTCAGCTCATTATTTGACCATGTGAGTTTTTTTTTTGGCTTCTCAAAGCATGGTCATCTTATAAATGTGGAGTGGAACCATGTTGTGTGCTACTGACGCTTGCATTGGCTTCTCGGTTGATGTTTTTTTTGATCAATGACGAGGTCTGTATGTCCTCGACTGTGCCAATAACCAACAGCTTTGTACCTTGCTTGAATCTCTAAATGTTTTTCATCCTTAAAGTGGACTTTTTCTCTCATGAGCTCTGTGTGGCCTGAGCAACCAAATGAGACACCTGTGAACATGAGCCTGACGTTGTGGGAGTATTTTTATTTTTCTCTCTAAATGACCACGTTTGTGATGATGCGATCTCTGTTTTTATGTCGTCATTTACTCCTTGGTAATGTCAAACTGCAAAAGTAATGTATATACAGTACATTAAACAAATGATTGCAAGAAAATGTCCCATTAAGGACATGAAATTGTTATATCATAGTACAAACAGATCATTTTTACTTCATCTTTTTATTTGGAATTCTTAGTCTGACATATATTTTTTAGACATATTAGCAAGCACAAAATATTTTGTCTCTTTCATGCGAATAAATGAATTTGGTCTTTTATCAAGATGTTTTTATATGACTGTAGGATTACCTTTTTGAGTTACTAAAATATTGTAAATGTTTTATTGAGCTTGAACTTTCAGATTAAACCTAACATTAACTGATGCATGTGTCTTATGTTTAACTATAAGCTTATTGATCTGTCTGCAGCAGAACTGTCGTTTGAAACTATGGTGAGTATATTTATAATACAATATTTTAATGGTGATGATTCTGATTAATCCAAGACCATGAGAAGTGTGTAAAATCATTTAATTCTTGAATCATCTTTAGCTTACGTGTCATTAACCTTTTTTAATACTGTTATTAGGCTATATCAGTTATAACACTTATTCAAGGATTTTGTTTTCACGAAAGCTGTTTCTGTTCATTTATATAAGTTTTGAGCCTATTATGAGTGTACATCATTTGTACTCAATCACTCTCCCTATGGCGTGTGGATAAAAGCGCACCATTGACTCGGTTCTAGCGTATAAACACAGGAGGGCAGCATTGTGTCATTCAAGAGAAAATAGGCCTGCTTAACTATGGACAGGTTCGGAAGGGAATACCAGATTACTTGCTGTGTATATCCTAACGTTACCCTATATATTAAAATAAACAGTAAGTAAAACAGTTTATTATTCCAAAAACATTTTAAACGCTATTTGTTCTATATTGTTGTCACGTGGCATCAACGCGTATGTTTACTTTCACTGTGAGTTTAGTTTCCTGTGATTTGTCTAATAATTTAAAACTTTTAATCAAATTTTGTGTAGTAATAATAATAACTTGTCACTCTCATTAAGTAATGAGGCAAGGATGCATCCAATACACTGGAAATGGACGGTCAGGTGAATTGTATTGTGGGATGCATTTCTCGTCTAATATGTACTGCTCATATCATGTAGTAGGGCTATTCTAAATGTGTATACTTACTATACCACTGAATATTATGATATGCTGTTTTGAATTTCAGTACAAAAATGTTCTGTATTTCATATATATATATATATATATATATATATATATATATATATACACTTTTATATAGCTACACAAAGAACTTTTATGTACACATAGACTCAATGTACAATAACACTGAACCATGGCTTACAAATTAATATATTAGTGCTGTCAAATCGATTAATCGCATCTAACAAAAGTTTGTGTGTGTATGTAATATATATCTATATATATCTATATATATATATATATATATATATATATATATATATATATATATATATATATATATAAATATATAAATAATTACACACACAGTGGGGAGAACAAGTATTTGATACACTGCTGATTTTGCAGGTTTGCCCACTTACAAAGCATGTAGAAGTCTGTAATTTTTATCATAGGTACTCTTCAACTGTGATTGACGGAATCTAAAACAAAAATCCAGAAAATCACATTGTATGATTTAAGTAATTAATTTGCATTTTATTGCATGACATAAGTATTTGATACATCAGAAAAGCAGAACTTAATATTTGGTACAGAAACCTTTGTTTGCAATTACAGAGATCATACGTTTCCTGTAGTTCTTGACCAGGTTTGCACACACTGCAGCAGGGATTTTGGCCCACTCCTCCATACAGACCTTCTCCAGATCCTTCTCCAGATCCTTCAGGTTTCGGGGCTGTCGCTGGGCAATACGGACTTTCAGCTCCCTCCAAAGATTTTCTATTGGGTTCAGGTCTGGAGACTGGCTAGGCCACTCCAGGACTTTGAGATGCTTCTTACGGAGCCACTCCTTAGTTGCCCTGGCTGTGTGTTTCGGGTCGTTGTCATGCTGGAAGACCCAGCCATGACCCATCTTCAATGCTCTTACTGAGGGAAGGAGGTTGTTGGCCAAGATCTCGCGATACATGGCCCCATCCATCCTCCCCTCAATACGGTGCAGTCGTCCTGTCCCCTTTGCAGAAAAGCATCCCCAAAGAATGATGTTTCCACCTCCATGCTTCACGGTTGGGATGGTGTTCTTGGGGTTGTACTCATCCTTCTTCTTCCTCCAAACACGGCGAGTGGAGTTTAGACCAAAAAGCTCTATTTTTGTCTCATCAGACCACATGACCTTCTCCCATTCCTCCTCTGGATCATCCAGATGGTCATTGGGAAACTTCAGACGGGCCTGGACATGCGCTGGCTTGAGCAGGGGGACCTTGCGTGCGCTGCAGGATTTTAATCCATGACGGCGTAGTGTGTTACTAATGGTTTTCTTTGAGACTGTGGTCCCAGCTCTCTTCAGGTCATTGACCAGGTCCTGCTGTGTAGTTCTGGGCTGATCCCTCACCTTCCTCATGATCGTTGATGCCCCACGAGGTGAGATCTAGAGCCCCAGACCGAGGGAGATTGACCGTCATCTTGAACTTCTTCCATTTTCTAATAATTACGCCAACAGTTGTTGCCTTCTCACCAAGCTGCTTGCCTATTGTCCTGTAGCCCATCCCAGCCTTGTACAGGTCTACAATTTTATCCCTGATGTCCTTGCACAGCTCTCTGGTCTTGGCCATTGTGGAGAGGTTGGAGTCTGTTTGATTGAGTGTGTGGACAGGTGTCTTTTATACAGGTAACGAGTTCAAACAGGTGCAGTTAATACAGGTAATAAGTGGAGAACAGGAGGGCTTCTTTAAGAAAAACTAACAGGTCTGTGAGAGCCGGAATTCTTACTGGTTGGTAGGTGATCAAATACTTATGTCATGCAATAAAATGCAAATTAATTATTTAAAAATCATACAATGTGGTTTTCTGGATTTTTGTTTTAGATTCCGTCTCTCACAGTTGAAGAGTACCTATGATAAAAATTACAGATCTCTACATGCTTTGTAAGTAGGAAAACCTGCAAAATCGGCAGTGTATCAAATACTTGTTCTCCCCACTGTGTGTGTGTGTGTGTGTGTGTATATATATGTGTATATATATATATATATATATATATATATATATATATATATATATATATATATATATATATATATATATGTATATGTGTGTGTATGTATATATATATATATATATGTGTGTATATATATATATATATATATATATATATATACACTCACCTAAAGGATTATTAGGAACACCATACTAATACTGTGTTTGACCCCCTTTCGCCTTCAGAACTGCCTTAATTCTACGTGGCATTGATTCAACAAGGTGCTGAAAGCATTCTTTAGAAATGTTGGCCCATATTGATAGGATAGCATCTTGCAGTTGATGGAGATTTGTGGGATGCACATCCAGGGCACGAAGCTCCCGTTCCACCACATCCCAAAGATGCTCTATTGGGTTGAGATCTGGTGACTGTGGGGGCCATTTTAGTACAGTGAACTCATTGTCATGTTCAAGAAACCAATTTGAAATGATTCGAGCTTTGTGACATGGTGCATTATCCTGCTGGAAGTAGCCATCAGAGGATGGGTACATGGTGGTCATAAAGGGATGGACATGGTCAGAAACAATGCTCAGGTAGGCCGTGGCATTTAAACGATGCCCAATTGGCACTAAGGGGCCTAAAGTGTGCCAAGAAAACATCCCCCACACCATTACACCACCACCACCAGCCTGCACAGTGGTAACAAGGCATGATGGATCCATGTTCTCATTCTGTTTACGCCAAATTCTGATTCTACCATCTGAATGTCTCAACAGAAATCGAGACTCATCAGACCAGGCAACATTTTTCCAGTCTTCAACTGTCCAATTTTGGTGAGCTCGTGCAAATTGTAGCCTCTTTTTCCTATTTGTAGTGGAGATGAGTGGTACCCGGTGGGGTCTTCTGCTGTTGTAGCCCATCCGCCTCAAGGTTGTGCGTGTTGTGGCTTCACAAATGCTTTGCTGCATACCTCGGTTGTAACGAGTGGTTATTTCAGTCAAAGTTGCTCTTCTATCAACTTGAATCAGTCGGACCATTCTCCTCTGACCTCTAGCATCAACAAGGCATTTTCGCCCACAGGACTGCCGCATACTGGATGTTTTTCCCTTTTCACACCATTCTTTGTAAACTCTAGAAATGGTTGTGCGTGAAAATCCCAGTAACTGAGCAGATTGTGAAATACTCAGACCGGCCCGTCTGGCACCAACAACCATGCCACGCTCAAAATTGCTTAAATCACCTTTCTTTCCCATTCTGACATTCAGTTTGGAGTTCAGGAGATTGTCTTGACCAGGACCACACCCCTAAATGCATTGAAGCAACTGCCATGTGATTGGTTGATTAGATAATTGCATTAATGAGAAATTGAACAGGTGTTCCTAATAATCCTTTAGGTGAGTGTATATATGTATGTGTGTGTGTGTGTGTGTGTGTGTGTGTGTGTGTGTGTGTGTGTGTGTGTGTGTGTGTGTATATACGCACACATACATAGCCTACATACATTACTGTTAATAGTTTTTTGGGGGGGCGTTTAATTTGTAAACCCTGATTCAGATTGTTATTGTATATTGAGTCTATATATGTAGGAAATTACACAAAATAATCTACATTGCACTTATTGGGTAATCTAGTCTACATGTAGGTTAATTGTGAATTACCAAATTTTTCATGTGCCTGCGTTTAGTGTTTGATTAGTTAAGACTCACTCTATCATCTAACCAAAATTTCCTACAGCTTCACTGTTGTTTACTTCTCTGAATGTGTGAATGTTTGTTTTGTTTTAAAATGTTGCTTAAAGATTTTTCTGAGTCAAACGCATTGAATGCTGTCTGGGGGCTGACAGGAAAATAGAAATCACAGTGTTGTGTTTATGACCTCACTGATGTGACATCAGTCATGGGGGTCAATGTGTCACAAACAGGACAAACACCCACCATAGTGGCTTTCCTGTCAGCCGCCAGGCAGCTGCCGCCTCACTGGGCCTGTGTGTGGAGGGGAAGAGGGTGGACTTCTGGGGAAAACAAAGCACATAAAGGAATCTCTACACAGAGCACACCCTGCTTGTCTCCTTCCATTGTCCATAAAAATGTAAAGCGTATTTTGAGAGAGAGGGAGCTAGACAAAGCCACAAACTCAAAATGTGATCAGGCATCAAAGAAAAAAAATTATCTTACCAATCCACACAAATTAAATGCTTATGTATGTGTTACAGGACCCCTTTTTCCAATAATACAAAATGGCGCAGTTTTATTCCGTAACTGGGATCGCAAATGGAATTCTGTACAGCCTAATTATGTTATGTTGGAAATTGAGTTAGGCTCCTATTGTTGAGCTGCAGGAATGCATTGCGAATGCAGTGGAGTGGTTAAGTGAATGGAAATGCGGGGTGATGCCAGGCTCCTGAGAAACACCCCCCACAGCAGATTTGCTTTTATTAGACACAGAGCTTAATGCCAGCACATTTAGTGTGGCTTCCTCTCGCTCCACAGTTGAGCCTTTTCTGTTGATTGATGTGACCTTTTTATTTGTGGACATGTCAATGTGTCTAATCGTAGGTGATGTATCTTCAGGGGTTTTGTCATCTGCAACCATCTGCTTGAAAATGATTTGCTTATCAGGAAACTTTTGAGGGCTTTCCTAACAGATGTTCATTTTATTATGGGAAAAGATGGGCAGACTCCACTCGAAATTAAGGACAGAATCAAGGGCATGCAAAATTTTAACTTCTGCGTGCAACACATATTAAAACTATTTTCGATGATTGAAATAAAGCTTAAATGATATTAGACAACAAACTTAGACTTAAAAAAATAGAAATGTTGCATTGGTAAATAACCGAAATAATGAAAAATAAAGAAATTACTAAAACAAAATGAACTAAAATAAAACTGAAAGTAAAAAAAGAAATTCAAAATATTAATATTAATAAATATATAAATAATACTAAAATAATACTGAATGCATGACGTAGGCACCACTGGGGGTTCTGTGAGTTTTAAACACAATGTTACAGAAATTATCCAAAAATATGACACAGTGTTGTTGCGGTGTTTCTTATAGGGTCCCCACATGTTTTTAATCATGTTATTGCATAATTTAACAATTTATTTGAAGAAATACAAATGGAAATAAAAACGGCTAACACTTTACAATAAGGTTTGTTTCATTTGTTTCCATTAGTTAACTGCATTAGTTCATTTGAAGAAACAATGAACAGTACTTGTACAGCATTTATAAATCTTAATGTTAATTTCAACATTTTCTAATGCATTTAAGATCCAAAGTTCTATCAATTAGCGTTAGTTTATTAGTTTAGTAATGTTTATTACCTAACATTAATCAAGGTTAATAAATTTTGTAAAATATGGTGCTCATTGTTCATGTTAAGTCATGCATTAACTACTGTTAACAAATGAGATCTTATTGAAAAGTGTTACCTAAAAATGTTTTCCGATATCAAAATTCAATTCAGCCCATGTAAGAAAGAATGTAACAGCTAACAACAGCAACCAAGGAGGGTGGAGCTTAACGAAAGGCCAATTCAGTTGTCTGTAGTGTGTAAATGCCTTTACACTCCATCTTGATGGAGAAGGTTTTGAGTCATGGTGACAGGGCAGGTTCCTCAGAGCCATACAGAGGGGCAGCTGTCTTCAGGGGGTCTGCATACCCTTTCCTCACACCCCACTGGCTCTTTTTAACATCATTCTCCACCAGCAGGAAGGAGCAGGCCACTCTGAAAGACTCAATCCTGTTGTCCTCTCTCCTTTATTTAAGAGCAGTGTTGAGAAGCAGGCATTCCTCCAGTGCTGGCTTTGATTGTCAGTTAACTTCTCTCAAACTCCACCCATCGGTCTTCTCTAATACCCACACCATTCAGAAACATCTAAGGCTGCTTATTCTGAGCCTTACGCCCTTTTCTTACCCATTTTGTCAGCTTTATTCCCCCTCACTGTCTCGATTTATATACCTCCGTGTTCTTTCCCTCCACAGCACAGGGACAAGGGAAAGTTAACAAGGTATAACCCACATTAGTGCACCACGTTGCCTCTAAATACCCCAGAATACCTCAAGAATGAACAACTGCAGGAAAACCGGCTCTACACCAAAACAGTTTTGTGCTAAAGGGCAGGAGAGTTGAGCTCTCCAGTTAAAGTGAACATGACTAATTTCTTTTAAAGTAAGATCGGTCTGTTGTGTCCGTTGAAGATGAAATGTCAAAACTGAAACCTTGAGGAGGGAAGCAGTTGGGGTTTTACTCATAACAGTTGGTTATTGCACCTTTGCAGGATGTTAAAGGGATAGTTCACCCAAAAATAAAAATTTGGTCATCCCTTACTCACCCTCAAGTTGTTCCAAACCTATGAGTTTGTTTCTTCTGCTGAACACAAAAGAAGATATTTTAAAGAATGTTGTTAAGCAGACAGTTGACGGTAGCCATTGACTTCCATAGTAGAAAAAAATACAACTGTTTGATTACCAACATTCTTCAAAATATCTTCTTTTGTGTTCAACAGAAGAAAGAAACTCATACAGGTTTGGGACAACTTGAGGGTGAGTAAATGATGACAGAATTTTTGGGTGAACTATCCCTTTAAACAATCCAGTGCGGCTCTTTGGCTCATGTTAGAGTGAATAAATGTGTTTATCAGTTAATAGCACCACCCTGTCCTGCCCTGAGATAAATCTTTAAGTTTAACTGATTTTCTGCTTATTTGCATCCTGCTTTGCATCAGAGAATCACCAAAAGATCACTTTCCCCTAAGTAGTTAGTACACTCATCCCAGCTTTGGGAAAGCCAGATTGTCATGTCATTGGGTGAACCTCAGTACCTCATGATTTTAGTAAGATATTTCTATATCAGTGTATTTTTAGAAGTGTGTATTGGCTTATTTATTTGTGAAAATGCTGCGTTATTAGATTGCTGACAATGATTTTCTTTTTAGTCAAAGTTCAATTTCATTTTCATTGACTATTTAGATTTTATTTTGTTTCTGAAACTGTTTTAGTTTAGTTAACAATGACATCATAACAAGCTCTTTTATAATAATATTCCTTTTCACTTTTCTTTTCAGGTTCACTTCCTGTTCAACACAACCTTCAAGACTGTAATGGCCCGTGCTGGGGAATAACTTCTGTGAAATTTTGCATGTAGTTAATTTTTCTAGCTCCCTGATTGTAGTTGAACGACTAATTTCAAGTAAAAGTTTAAATAATGCACCTTCCAATTTAAAACCTAACAGAATAAAATGTACTTAGTAGACGATGTGTGAAGTAAAACTTACTGGCTGTTGTATATAAAAAAAAAAAAAGATATGTCCCACCCAAACTTTGTTTCAATTGGAAATAGTCAAATGTTAATTTATGCAGATGTATGCCAGACAGTGATGAAAGAAAGTTAAAAGAGCCCAAAGAAGATCATATTTTCCAGAATGAGCCACTGGAAAGATCTGCTTGTAGCTAGCAATATGCAGATGGAAGGAAGTAGAGAATGAGATCACACATAACGCTTAGCCTCGCTATTGGCAGAACATCGTCTCCTGGTGTTTTATTTCAAATGTATGCTAGTTTCTAAAATGTGGAACAAAACCTTGAAATTAGTTGACTGTTTTTGTCATTCAGGTGAGAGTTCATCTTGGCAATGAAGTTACAGACAAATGAACTGCTGAATGAATGAATGTTCAACACCCAGGAGACATCTCTCAGCATGTTTGATAACCCTCCATGAGAATCCCTGAAACAGACATTTTTGCTCTGTGAGGTAAAGCCTCTATGGCAGAGGATATCTGATATCTGGATTAGGAGATTGTCACTCAGTTCATTGGAGCACATGTTCATAGGGATTACAGATCCAGCCAGTGGCTGGGAGGCCTGGATAACTGGTGTGGTGTGCAGGCGCCTGCTCGCTGCCTGTATAATTATATCCTCGCAGAACCATTAAGAGATCATGTGTGAACAGGACCTTTTAAAAAAATACCAGTGAATCGGTTCTGGCAATTTACCGCTATGAGAATTTGGAACATTACCTGTAAATTACTGGTATGATGCTGTGTGTGAACTAAGAATGAAGATTACAAGTGTTATACCAAAATCTGTGACCCACCAAATTATGTGACCATGGCCTACACACAATGTTGCGATGGTAGGGTTAGGATTAGGTTTAGGATTAGCTCAATACACCACGTACTATGATCACATAATTTTGTGGGATTTACAGAATTGTGATGTAAGAAGTCTGCTTTGGGTCAATCATAAAGTTCTTATGGAGGTGACGTGATAACTCTGCACTGTTTACAGCAAGTGCTGCTGATTTTTAATAGTTTTTCTATGTAAATATGCACTAGATGGACATATTTGACCGGTGTGCCGCATTTTCCCCAGCATGCCGCGTGCTTGACCCTGCTTTCTTTTCCATTCATCATCAGCACTGTGTCTCTGTAGTTAAATACTATCTGCGTGTCTCACATTTTTAAGAGAAAACCGGTTCTGTGTGATTTATCCCCTTACACTTGTCACTTGAAAGTAAAAAAAAATAAATTGAACAGATAGTGAAACTGAAGCGCTTTTCCTCTCCTCAGCGTTTAAAGATCATTTCCATTTACAAACATCACAGAATATACCAGTATTTTGGTGCTGATGTGTGAATGGTTTCTTAACGGTAATAAGCAAGAACAGCGTTGCTTGTGTGAACAGCATATTTGTGTATTTACCGGTAAAGTCATTCTGGTAATTTTCTGGGATTACTGTGTGAAAGGGGCTACTATAGTGACTAAAAGTAAACATTTAAGATTAGCATGACAGCTGTGACTAGCAGTGTTAATGCTAATCTTAAATGTTTACTTTCAAATTGAACATAAAAGCAACCTTACTATTGCTTGCCATTTATTAAATATTCAACCTTTTATCTGGAAAATCACAAAATGCCTCATTTGAAACAAACTAAGTATTGAACTTTTGTGTAACTCCGGAAACTACATAAACAATAACAGTGCTCAAAACACCTTAATAACCACATAGCAACATGTTAAACTGCTCAGAAAACCTAGAAACCGCACAACAACACACTAAAAATGCTCAGAATGTCAGAAACCACATAAGATATGAATATGATAAGGCTAGTTAAAGTAACATCTTTATGAGAGGAGTTATTTCTGTCAAACTGGCAGGAAGCCTTTTTGATCACTATCTAACAGAAACTTTCACTATGAGTTTGCAAGCCCTTTTACTTCATTGAACACCGATGAAGAGTTGATCTCGAAAACGTTTTGCACTTTGCCCTTTTTTGCATGTCTTTTTTGAGGCCTCTGTTAAAGTAATAAACGAACAGTTGGAGTGTTTTTGCCTTATTCGTTGGATTTGAGTAAAAAACATTTCTGCTTAGAGACAGATAATATCAAGTTCGATATGAATGTGGCATGAACAAAACCGGAAATAAACATACAGACCGTTTATTGCTGTGATCAGATTCGAGAGTTCAAAAGGTTTGAAAATGTAAAGATATGAAAACCCCAGAGCCTTCTGACTCATAATAAAAAAGTTGCCATCTTCTTTCCAAGAAACCATGCAACGGTCGCTTTGCTCAAGCAACCATTTATTTGTCTGGCAAACCACTATGTGGTTTGTGGCCTGATGTTTTTGTATTCGGTAAAGCTCTTGTGTTTTTGTTGGGTTCTCTTTAGTGGAACTGGCATTGCGAGATACATCAAGGTCAAGTGTCAAAGGGAGCGATCGGTTGTGCTTTAATCCAAGACTTCGTTATAGATCTTTTGAGAGGTTTTTTTTTTATACTTAGGGTCATTTTCCAGTCTCTTTCAGACTCAGACATTGTGTGGTCTGACTGTATTTTTACGCATCAGTGCAGAAGCACCTCAAGGTCTTAATTACAAATGAGTATTTGGCACAAGGATGAGAACGGAAATGGATTCTTTTTCTAAAGCTCGGTTCTCTGTAATGCTTGTCATACCAACCAGCTAAGAGCTTAGCAGAACTCATTAATAAGCCCTTCAAGTTGATGAATGGCATGGATATTTGGGTGTAGCTTACACATATATAACCCTCACTATAATTCTGAGGTTATAAGCAAGTAGTTTTGGTTATGGTACAGACAGCTTTGTTTATATGCCACACTGAAGACGTAATGTTTTGGGTGTTAGAGATACCCCGTTTCTTTTAACTGATAACTGTAGTGTTTAGGCAGTTATCTTTCCTTCAGGCAGATTACCTGCTTTGCATAATTCAATCTCGCTATCCACCTTAAATGTGAATGTAGAATTCAGCCTAAACAAAAAGATGTTGGCCTTCCTGGAATGCAGACTTCAAGATCAGCATAATCATAGGTTTGGTTTATTAAAGTATAGTGGGAGCGAACACATGCTCAAATGTGTCTGATGATTCGGCTCTTGTAGACATGATTTCTGACGTCTGCAGCCACATATGACATATGGACTGTGTGAAGTCTTTAAAGAGGGTTTTGGGAGGAAGAAATATGATTCAGGATCATTGAAGGAAGTCTTTTTGGTGCAGTGGTTGATTTTGGGGTGATCAGAGTCTCAGACTTACCCTAAAGAATGCAGAAATTCCCTCTCTGCCCTCAGACTCATGGGAAAACAGGCAGTCGTGGCTTAAGAATATAAACTCTCACACCATTAAAATAGGCACAGATGTGAAAAATTATAAGATCTTTGTGATCTGACTGGAATGTCAAATTTTTTTTATTTTTTATTTATTTATTTTTTTTTTTAAGTATATTAAATAGTTTCATCGGGGTGTGGAATTAATGTTTGTGGTTGAGTTCTCAAAATATGACCTCAGCCTGTTATTAATGTTTGAAGGAATAAAAGGATTTGTATCTTCTTGCAATAACATTTACAACATCTCTGTTGTTGACCTCCAATTTATGTGGAGGAGTTCTTTGATCCAAAGGAATATAAGTCTTCATAATGTATTATTTAATCCAAAGAAAGAAATACAGTTTCATTTCTAGGCTGCTGCACATATTACTGATTCTGATTATGAAGAGCACATTATATTCTTTCTCTGTTGATGTTTTCAATGAGATCAGACTCTAAATCTAACTTTATTCCATGCAGCTGTGTTACCTGCAGTAGAGCAGAAAAAAAAAAAAAAATGCATTTCTAATATTTGTTGCAGTTGTTGTTTATATGGCCAGAAAGTAAGATAAAATTCTGATAGCTTATGTAATTCAATCTTTATACCATTATAGCAGACTACTTGCATAAAATGCATATAAATAGCAGTTGTCTCTATATCTCCCAAACATTTTAAATGCTTAGTTTTATGATCGCATCTCTGTAGTTTTAATTGTGGGGGCCAAAACATATAATGCAATACAATGATGATTGCGAGATGATAAATAACATTCCTCAAACGCCTGATGTATCATTTTTTTTAAACATTTTAACATGATTTTTCTATAAATTGATGTATAGATAATCAAGTAACCTAAATTGCTTCAGTCCAGTAAATGATCATCTTGAAATATAACAATGTAAAAAAGTTATTCTTATATTTACTTTATAAAAATCATTAAAGATTTTACAACAAAAAGACACGTGCTGCGACTTGAAGGTGGACATTTTAAGAATTATAACAAAAGGCCTTTTACTTACTCACTTACCAGCCAGAAAAAGTCTTAATCGTTTATATTAGAACAACCATATTAAAACATCTAATATTTCTACATTAGAATATTTTAGTGGTCACAGCTTGCTAAATTAAGGTGGTGACACATCTTGCCCCGTTCTCCCCTATATATTCAAGGCCTCAGATGCAGTTTTTTATATAGTGTGTTGAAAGGCCCGGTAGTGAGGAAATGTTCTTTCCCATGCCATTTGTTGTAGAATAATAAATTGTGTGTGAGTGAGACTAAACTTTCAAGTGCGTTTCATTAATTCAGCAAGCAACACACAACGGGTCAGTGCCAGCACTTGAAACCCACGAGAGGCCAAGTTTGTTTTGTTTGCATGCTTCAGTAACAGTTCACAACAGTTTTGACAGAGTAAGACACACTGGCCTCTGAACCTCTGTGGTCTGGCAATGATTTTACTCCAAGTGATTGATGCAAGTCGTCTGTGTTGCGCTATAGTAACTGTGTCCTTTTCACTGATTGCCTTAGATGTTGTTGAAGGGGATAGTTAAGCAAAAATATGAAAATTATGTAATTTTGTACTCACTCTTTAAAAACCAGTATAATTTTCTTTCATTTGAGGAACTGGAAGGAAATCTTTTCAAAAATGATTTCTTAATGACTTTCTTACATACAGTAAAAGTAGATGGTGATGTCAGCACCTGGTCACCATCTACATTCATTGAAATTTAAGTTTTTAATTTCTGAAAATCTGTTGCCACAATTCACTTGGATTGTATAAAAAGTATCATTTTGTTCAAAATTTTTCCCCTTTTTTTTTACAGAATAGAGAAAATTGTGCAGGTTTGGAACAACATGAGGGTGAGTAAATGATGACAGAATTTTCATTTTTGGGTGAACTATCTCCTTAAATCTGAAATATGTATGTAGTGTGTCAGAAAGAAAACAAACAACAGTGCAATAAAGTTTCTTGGCGATTATGCTGCTTTATTCAAAAGCTGGGGAATTACCAAGGCAGCCCATGGTAACAATATCAGGACTGTGATCCCTGAGAGGACAACATTTGAACAAAGAATCCAGATACTGGACTATAAATTACAGCCATTAGCAAATCTCAGAGCATTTAAAAAAGAGACATTTTAAAGGACTCATCAGAACTAGGTCTGATCCATAGGTGACCAAAATGCATAGAATATCTAAACAATTATGTACAAATACAATTGTTTTAAAATGGCACAGTACATAAATACTGCTATTACATAAGATATACAGGCTCACCCAATATGGGTCATTCCCACAGAGAAACTGAAACTCTGTTAGGATCACTGTTGTTGCTCATGTAAAGCTCTCACTTAACATGTTTTGTATAGTCGGCATAGTGATATCCAACTGCCAGCCGTGAAGGAATGGGGAAAACTGTGGCTCTAGGCCAGACCGCTTTGTGCAAAAGGGATCATAGAACTCAGATCTGTGCTATAAACACATCTTAAACTTTAGCTGCCATCTGTTCTAACAATGTACATTGTGTTGACAGTGGCCCTGGTTGCCAATTCAAAAGAGTAATCGATTGCTAAGCGATACTTTACTTGAGCAAACAACAGTTCATTTAAACCAAGCTGTGCAACTCCCACTTCAGTACATCTTTGAGCAAAAGCTAAAAAATATATATAATAAATCATGCCAAAAACCTCATATCTATCTGCCAAGATTGTGTGAATGCATTGGCATTAAATAACATAAAGATCTAAAAATTTGGGGCACTTGATACATTTTCACACAGCTTTAAGTTATAACATTTCATTCACCATAAAATGCCCAGAGGATTTAGGGAGAAAAGTGCTTAATCCTCATACACCACAGATTAAAATAACCTGACAGCATATTTGGAAAATTTGCCTATTGCCAGCACAAAATGTCATAAAATAAAACTAATAGCAATAATAATTATAATAACACTGACATCAAAGCAATAAATTCGCAAAAAAAATGGACCTTCATTTCATTAATTTTGTCCGGAGTCCTTTAGAACTAAATAATAAAGCACCCATGTACTTATTTTCTCCGACTATTTTAAAGAATTCAATCGTTAAATCAAACCTGAGGGAAAGAACATCCTGAATGGTATTTTAGAGATAATAAAATATAAAGTATGCTCTAATTTGCTAATTAGAATTTAAAACTAAGCACATAAAGCTGGCAAAAGGCTTGGGTATACTAGAAAGTTACATTCTATGAGAATTGCAAATGGGATACAAGCAACAGTAATGATATAAAGCACAGTTGATTGCCTGCAAAGCTTGGCGCTGAAAGCGTCCTTCTGAAAGCCGGGCCTTCCGTCATGTCTGACTTGGACAAGGATGCTCAGGCACCAGGCAGGAAGGAACAGTTTAAAGGCGGGCCGCACAGCAGCCCAGTATAACCACGGAATGCCGTGCACCACTGCAGAGTAAACGCAGCAGCCACACGGCTCAATAACACACTGGTCCCTCATGCCTTTCAGATACCGAGGCAGTGAGGGACGAGGATACACAAGAGAGGAGCCGGTCGCCTTAATAGGCAACCTGAGGAGGGCACCACGGAGTGTCTGGGTACAGAAGACAGTGCACTGACTTGAACCTGAGAGAGAATTTAAAAATAAAAGAGATTCAATTAGTACACGCATGCAGATTTAGATACGAGCAACATCGAAGTATGATCTAGAGTGTTGTCTTACCTGGATGGGTCCTCCTCAACAGAGAAAGCCCCTTTCATGTTGATGATATTCCTCTTGTTCTCAAACATTCCATAACTCAATGTAATCTAAATCAATTTAAATGAAACACAGTGTTAATACAACTATACTGTATTTTACAGGACCAAGATGTTCCTGTATCAAGATTTCATTAAAGTTCATTACCTGTTTGTGTACTTCTGATTTGGACACCTGTTGCAGGTTCTCCAAGTGTGAGTGAAACAAGCTGCTTCGGGTCAAAGGAACCCCGAGAACTGACTCGATGATGTAACCAATGGTACAGTCATCAGGAAGACGGATCTTCTCCGCAGTGTTCATGAAATGGCCACCACTGTCATAAAAAAAGTCAACATAAAGTCTATTAATATCTTAAAACATTATGTTCATAGATTCTGCATTACGATAGTTGTGAAGTTTTTGCACCTTGCCCAAGGGCTCATCTTTAAAGCAAGCCCACGGCTGATACAGAAGCCTGCACCTCCCGTGGCAAACCAGAAATTGACAGGTCTCTGCAATGGAGAAACAAAAACATCAGTTACATCACTTAATGCTCCTTCTTATCTTTACAACCAATGTATATAAAAATTGAGGATATTTTGGAACACCTACCATCTTGTTGTCCCCAAGTCTTTCTGTGGCTTCAATTGGCCTGTCCAAGCTGGGCTTGCCAATGTACATATCCTGAGTGTGAGGGTAGTTGGACAGCAACTTCACCAATGTCTTCACATTCACATAGTTATCATCATCCACATGACAGAACCACCTAAACCAGACAGAGATATCATTAGAACATCCAATATGGTTTGCTTTAACACTAAAAGTACACATAATGTAACAATAATCATGCAATGCTTACTTTTTTCCGGACTCAATGAACTTGTCGTACTCGACAGCCATCTTGCAGGACAGAGCCTGGCGGCTGTGGGCAGCAGAGCAGTTGGTGTTGATAGCATGGCTTCCTGTGTGGACAAGAAGATGGATACTTTGTCAGTGCTCATGTAATACTCCACTTATGTCTATCACTTGAGAAATGGATATTATCTAATAGGTCAGGTGACTTTGCACGCGCCCTAATACCATCTTCCCTCTAACAGCCCAGCCCCCGTAAGCTAAGCACAAGCTTTTTAAGAGGATTAGAAGGCTGAGTCCAAACTATGCGCATATCAAAGAGGGAATGTCTGCTTCTTTCTAGCCTTGTGACTTCCGCTTGAGGAAGCTGCACTCACCAATTTTCTTCTTTAGTTCCTCATCTTCGCCATCCGTGAAGATGTATGTCTGCAAAAACAAAGACAAAGCCCGGTTAGCTCTTTTTGCAGTCACACAAATTCATCAATGAATCACTGCACCAGAGCAAAGACCAAACAGGAATTGGCGTGTTCCAAACTGGAATCACATGTCTTCGAGAACTGTTTATCCCAAGCGGACTGATTAGGAACCATTGTCTGAGTTTTACGCCATGGAAAACTCAGCAAGTTAAACAAGCCAAATTCTACCCCCAAAAATAAAGGCCCCTTGTTCTTGTTGTCAATCTCTCCATGGCAACTGCTCTGCGCCCCAAAGCATCCCAGGCCCAGAACAAAGCGGGGAGCAGACCACCCCACTTACCCCCACCACCCCCATTCCATTGCCCCTCACCGCCTCCCAAGTCCTTCCATTATTCATCCCTCTATCCACTTCAGACATTTTAAAAATGTCCCAAAAAAGAATGGCCAAGTCATTTGGAAGAAAAGAAAGGAGCACCATGTCCTATTCTCCCAAACATACTCGGATTGATGTATATAAATTCTCCCCAGTGTGCATTCACTGACGTCTGACCACTCAGAGCTTTGTTAATGTTAAAATAGAAGGGGTTGGATCAGGAGCTCATTGTGGGAGATAAGACAGAGCAGGTGCGAGGCAGCAGCTCCAGCTCAAAGGAGCCATTGAGAAGAAGACGCCACACGCCTCAGACAGACTGATGAAAAGGCGGCATGCCCCTAGCCATGCACTGTCGTTAACCTGTTTGCTTTCCACCTCAGGTGAGACAGCACCTGCCACCCGCCGCCTTATCACAGCCACGTGTCTGAACAGATCAACCTGCCCACACCCAACTGGCCTTGAACATGTACACCTACGCTACAAAACCGTTCTCTTATGTGCTCTTTTGTGATCTTTATCTCAACAGTGGATTCATTTTTTGTTGCCTTTCAAATGCCAGCACGCACACACACGTGGACTCATTCCCCCTTTCAACACTCACATTTTTTTGAATGTTCAAACATTGCCAGATAATGTTTGATTGGTTTGCAGAACAAACTCTGAGCAGATGTTTAGCGCAGCACTCTGGGGCCAAGGCCCATGGCCTGTGTTTGTTCAGGGAGGGCTGGCGTTTGGGCCGGGTAAAGGATCAGAGGCTGCCGCTGTTTGTGCAGAGTTCCGCTGAAAGGACAAACTAATCACACAGGCAGCTGCCAAGGCAGGCCGGGCACTGACAGAGAGAGAAACCTCAGGGCTGATTAGTGCATTACAATGTGTGTGTGTGGCCACTCACCCCCAACCCTGCTCCCACTGTCCCTTTGCATTGAGACAATGAGGAGTGGGTAAAGCCGTCACTGGGTGTCCTAAATCCTAAATATGTTTGCCTGGATTTGCATACAGCTGCAGTGGTTAACTAAAGAGAGGCCTCTCGTGGTACATGACTTTGTTTCTCGGTTTCCCTTTTATTGAAGATATTGTGAGCCAAAATGACCCTTTTGTGGTTTCTTTCATAAATGTCGTCTTTTCTTTAAAATGCACTTTTCCCAGCATTCTCGGCACACAAGGAAAGGATGAGGGTTTTCGTTCGGTTTGGAATTCTGATGAGCGGGCAGAGGTTGGTAAGATTACTTCCCACCCTACCAAAGGCAGGTCTGGCATAGGGCAGGGAGAGCATGGAGCCTGGCTGTCTGTCTCCTACCCAGGAAGGAAGTAGAGAGATGTTACTCCCTCTATTAAACACCACACAGCCCTGCTCCTTCTACCTGTGCCAGTTAGAGACCAGAAACTTGCACAGACTTGCCACAAAAGATCTGTACAGCTTTCACCATTTTATGCTCAAGCCAGAGTAACTACTGCCTTAAACAGTGAGTAATTATGCAGTTAAGTATTTCAGATAGAAGTAATGATGTTGGTCATGGTACTTCTGCGTCAAGCAAGTGTGCATTTGATTTTAATGGCATTTGGTAGCTGTCTGTGTAACTGGACACCGGATACCACAGCCACAGCACAGGCTGTTCTCTCATTGTTGTGAGTTTCTCTCACTGGGGAAGCTGCATTGTTCCAGGGGGGAAATTTAGAGAAACAGCGGAAGCCAGAATCTGCAGCGTGAACAATTCAAAATGGAGCAAAAGAATAACACTATTCAAGAGTCCTGACTCATCAAGTCAAGACAATTATAAAGCATGCTTTTAATAATCAGAACTAAGTACTCAGAAAGCAAAAGAGCTCTAGGGTTTCATTCTCTTAGAAAAATACTGATAATTCCAGTGTATTAACAAGGGTAGGGGAGCTTCTAGCTGACCGTGACTAACTCTAAACAAAGACAAGACAGTTTCCCACCAAGAAGAGCCACAGGCTGCCATAAGTGTCAACAGCAGACACAGATTGGATCTACTCTCAGTGTTTACATATAAATAGCCCAAGACAGTGAGCTGTTCATCACCCGTCAGGGCAGCATTTGAAGTAGGTAAGCGAGTTAGAAAGATCCTTCCTACACAAGTTTCTAACCCCTATGAACATGTTCACAATGTCGGTCATGCATCAATTCACTTGACATATGTGACAAAGTTCCCATGCTGTAGGTCTAACAATGCCTGGCCCGTTGAAACACTTGTCTGGTGCCAGCCATTGTGGAAAGTGGCCAAACAGTACACCGGAGTCCTTGGGATAATCCCCGGCCGTTCAGATGACAATAACTGGGATTTAACATACTCAGGTGTTGCACTGATGAATGTTGAAATAATTTGAGAGCGGCCCTCCATGTGTACATGTGAGGATTCATATAGCTGGCATTAGAGCCATCTTTTGTTCTTTGAGACCAGGCCACCTGGCACTCATTCTCCTGGAACTCCCCCTTGTATTCTGGGCTGTGCTGGTCTTTTATGTCTGCACTGCTCCCCACCAGCTGCTGCTATTAATCCCTGCGGTTAACTCTCTCTTCTGTGGGTTAACTTCCATCAACTCCTGTACAGAGCAAACTCAGTCTTAGTTTTCCAATCTCTTTCCTGGAGTGGTCATATCAGTTTAGCTGGATAGTGAAAGACAAACCTGAGCTGACTGAATGAGTGCAGAAGCTAAAGTTGTCTGATTTAAATTTTCACGTTCCACATGCTTTGATATTCACAGTAACTTCACAGACATAATGATCTTTGTACTCAGACTCTGCAAGCATATAAAAGTGTTGCTACAGCTGTGTCATATTCAAATGACAATATTAAAACCCCCTCTTGTCTAATGTGTAAGGGAAACTGATTGTGACAGAGCCCCGAGGCAAATTAAACTGACTTTTGTAAAATATATAAGCGACTACTCTAGGTGGTGGGTAAAATCACTTTGACTGCTCTGTGCTTGCCGCTGTCAAGGTGCCGAGAGTGCTTTTGTGCTGGCTGCAAAAGAGGCCTGTTTCTCAGGGCTGTATTTTCATACTGTGAGCCACTCGGCATGCTGCTGAAAAGCCTTTCCTTGCCTATAGATGCTGTCCCTTTGTGCCATCCAGCATCTCTATAACGAAGACTCTCTTTTCCCACCGCTTGGGTAGCTTGACCCAGCCTCTGCTCCAGATCCCCGGTTCCCATGGAGAGTGGGAGACAAGGGGCTGGCAAAGCTTTTCTTTCCCCCTTCAGAAAGACGCTTTGTTAGTGCTGAGAAGGGGACAGCTCTGAAGCTGCTGCTGTGATGCATCCTTAGCCCTGGCGTATTCACGGGGACACCCCAAACAATGGAGCAGGAGGGGAGAAGGGGGGGCTTACAGCCACCCATCGCTCTGCGAGCAATACAGCAATTGCTACGGACAGCACAGAGAGACTATGAATATGAGGTTTTTTTTTTAAATCCCCCCCATTTTTGTTAAATATGCCATGCAGATAATATTTTTTTTTCACACATTTTTACTTAATCGGCTATCGATTATTATTATTATTATTATTATTATTATTATTATTATTATTATTAGGTATGTTAATAAATGGCATCTTTCAAAGTGTCTTAAGTGGAACACCATTATACTACTGTGTGTTCAACAGGAAACAGCAATGTTCACAAGTAATTTCATTAATGTAAGCTACAAAAAGGGAAAATAAACAATAGAAAAAAAATGCATTAAAATAATTGCATTATTAATAATAAAATATTCATGCTACATTTGTGTGTGTGTGTGTGTGTGTGTGTGTATGTATGTATGTATGTATATACATACACACACACACACTGGCCTTCAACAAAAATGTAGCATATTTTTTCACATCTTCAATTAGTATTGTTGAAATGAATTATATTTACATATAATATACCCTATGTATAAAGACAGTAGTGTAAAGCATGACTGGATATTAAACACTGTCAAAAGTGTCATAAAGATAAGGTTTAGATGCAGACGGTAAGAAAGACGGTACACGCCATTTATCATTTTTTTAATATCATGAAAATAAAATCCCATTTATTTCCAGATGGTAAAATATGTAGGCTACCTAACCAAAACTTGCAACAAGTTAAGCAAACATTTTGTACCAGTGTAAACTGACATACCTGTTGCATGTTTCTGGAGATCCAGGTGTCCAGCAGTAGATCCAGTCTGGACCGGTGAAACTTCTTAGTGGTCTTTACTGCGATGAAGATGTCATCCGAGCTGATGTCCTCAGCAGGCGGCGTGTCTGTCGCCGCTCCGGACGCCTCGGTGGGCTTATTCGCTTCCCTCCTGGTGCGGGTCAGCTTGGAAAAATAGCCAGAGAATCCTTTCTTTTCATTCTGCTCAGGCTGAGCTCCATCATCAACCTCTGATTCCCCCAGACTCTGCAGTGAGCGCAACCCGATCTCACTCTCGTTCTGCATCCCGTCCATCTGAATCCGCTGATGCTGCGACAAAAATAACAGTAGCGCGAGACAGGTGACGGTCGCTCCCGCGAGGGAGAGCGCAGCTTTCCTGCCGTACGTTTTCAACATGTTTATTAAACTCTAAGAGAAGGACGCTCTCTTTGTGATATATACAGCATTAATCTAAACCTCCCTCCAATAGCCTACTCTAAAAAACAAGCGTGTCATACGACTGCAGCATAGTAGCGCTGAGAGAGTCTCCTCATTGTAACTCGGAGGGGCTTTTATAAACTGCCCACTGCATTGGTCACGCCCAGTGGGCGGGGCGTTGATGGCTATTGTGCTGTGGGAACCGCAGTGAGACTGTCAATGGGAGGACGCGTTAAAGGACAGCAGGCGAGGGACAAAGAGGGGGGAGGGTGAAGAGGACAAACAGGCGTAAACATTTTTATGCTCAAAACATGCTCTATTAAAACAAACTATGTATGCATGTGCTAGAATCACATTTAATTGCATATTTTTCATTATTGCACAAATTTGTGTATATTTGTAAATATTTGTACAAATCATGTTTCAAATGCTTCGATAATATCAGTTTTAGGTACACTGTAAATAAATTACTGCCTTAAATTTTTAAGTACAATCAACTTGGCTATTTAAGTCATTTCAACTTAAATTGCATTAAACTGATTTAAAAAATGAGTTGAAAAGTTATTTTGATGAGTCAAAGTAATGTAAAAAAATACATATGTTGTTATAATAAGTTATAACAACATATATTTTTTTTACATTACTTTAACTCATCAAAACAACTTTTTTTGTATACAAGTCAACTCATTTTTTAAATCAGTTTAATGCAATTTAAGTTGAAATTACTTAAATAGCCAAGTTGATTGATGTTGTTATAACTTATTAGGCATATCATGATCTTTTACAGTGTAGAAACAACTATTTTTATTTGATGTCTATTGTTTAACATTTAATTATTTTAAGGGGCAACATAGGCCATTTTCCAATACTATCTCACGACCAATTCGTACGTATTTTACGAGGTGGCTAATTGAGGTTGTACAAATTCGTACGATTTGTCTAAACCCCAGTGGCGGGTAGGTTTAGGGGGCGCGGTTAGGGGTAGGTCATTCGTACAAATTCGTATGATACATACGAATTGCCATGAGATCGGGCTGATATTTCAGAGCAACGACTGCATGTATCAAGTGATTCATTGCAATATGATCCTGTAATCATATATACATAATACATAAGTGGGGTCTTATTTCCCACAAAATTAAAAGAAAATAATAAGAATCTATTTTAATTTTTTCTATCAATTAATTTTTTTTTTGTTGCATGAAGTAAACGAAAATGTAAATGATTACACTGAGTTTTCTGTGAAGTTTATAACTTAAATTCAAAGTCACAGCCTACAGTGATGAGTTCATTGCACTCTTTAAATTTCATTATTTATGACTCTAAAATCTCATTTTAAAAAAAGTACAAATGACAGAAATTGTGACGTTGAATAAATGAAAAACACTTTTGCAGTAACGAGAACCTGGCTGTCACAAAGCAGAATTGTCCCACAAACAGACATCTGTTTGTTATTTCAAAATGTATTTATATATTTATTTCATTATTTCTTTTAGGGTGAAATTTGACCTGGACATGTCACTTCTGAAGAATAAGACTGCTACTGGCATGGAATGTCATCTGCAGGCATGCTAAATCATATCAAGTACCAGCTCTTTCTCAACGTCAACATTCAAATCAAGCTCACAATGATGGCGCGCTCCAGTCAATCCACTGCAGCTGACCTTGTGAGGCCTTCAAACAACCGCATGTTCCTTATGCTTGCTTTAAAATGGCACCTCTTCTGCGATGAAGAGCCTGTAGAGCTGGAAGCACGACCCTGACCATGACTTCCAGCTGACAGCTCGGCAACTACTGGTGACAGACTTAAATGCTTTAGATCCTACTTCTAGCCATCTCAACAGCTTGCTTGCAAAACAAGCAGCCCACACCACATTTTAAGCCTCACTCTTAAGTCAGGCTAAACAACTGACTTGGTTTTTGATAAAAAAAGATAATTAACACTCAAGAAATGGTCATTTGGAACATATAATTTAGAATCTAACAAAAAGTGTTGCTCCTTCAGAAATTCTACAGGTCCAAAACAAAGCGTGAAAGTTCAAACTTTCCAGTGCTGCTAACAGACAGACAGCATCTTTTGTTAATCTTTTGAAGCAGCCCACAAAAAAATGTTAAAACAAGTATAATAAACCAGGCAGAGGGGTCACCTTTCCCGGCCTCTGTTCTTTTTTAGGATCAGCACCCTATTTTTACTCTGTGATGGAGGAACACTTTGACAGGCTTCTTGTTAGACTTCTCAGACAATCTTTGCAATGAAAAGCAGGACTAAACCACACAATGCGAAAGTTCCGCTTGTTTCCCAGATTCATGCCAGTCACCCCCTTTCCCTCCTCCTCTGATGGATAACAAAAAAGGGAAGAAAAAAGTTTCTTTTCTTCCATCCTCTCTTTCATTCTCAAAAAAAGGCTCCCCCCATCTGCCCTCCATACCACATCCCGGATCCTTCCCCATTTGAAGACATTACCGCTGAATTCCAATTAAATGAAATCTCCCATCAAGCGCAACCCGCTTCCCCACAAGAATGCCCAGTGATCCTGCTACAACCCCATTCCTGCAGCAACGCTGCAACCCCTTCCCGCTATCCCACCGTGGCATCTGGAGCAGAATGATGGAGAATCTCAGAGGAATGGATATGATTACCGCTATGCTATTTATAGAGTCACTTTAATGTGTGTAGAACAAAAGAGAGGTATGGCATTTCTAAGCGTGTGGCAAGCATCCTTGCAAAATGAGACTGGATGCTCCCTATCTGAATATCCTCTTTTCCCGCCTGCCAAAACACAAACTCTCAAGGCTTGGCGCAACTGTTTGATTTGGGATTTGAATGTTTGCGTAGGGTAAACAAAGCAATTTCAGCATGTTGGCTGTATTTGAGGAAAGAGTTGTCTTATCTGGCTGTTCAGTTTAAACAGTTCCCTTGATGCAAACTGACTCGCTTTGATCTTAATACCCTCGATGCACCACAAGTACAAACATAGATTCTCTGGGTAATGAGAGCGGTCTGTTCGGAGTGGTAAAATGGCATCATGTTGATAAAGGCACATCCTTCCTTTATCCGTTCCATATTTATTTTTTTCATCTCTGTCTTTTCTTTTCCCTCCAACCATTGGGCAGATTCTTTGAAGATGGAGGTTAAATTCACAACAGCTGAATGTGAGGATGCCGGCTACGAGGCATCCCACTGTATCCTTGTACAATGGATACATACAAGGTTACAGTGGGATGGTTAGTGGTTGTCTGTCAGTCTACAGTCTCCTGTTTATTATTCTAATCCACATAATGGAACATTTAACTGTAATACTTTCATCTGGAGTTACTGTATGTGTCCTGTATGGTGGTCTGTTTCTTTTTTCGGGGGTCATTTCTTCCTTTTGGCCAGCTACAAAGCAGAACTTTCAAATAATGAATACAATTCATGACATACAATCATTTCTTTCCCCAACTAAAGAAAAAAAAATGGCTCTTTGAGATGGTGGTCATGGCCGTTTGACATATTTAATGGGAATCTGTGAAATGTTCGATTGAATTATGCAAGCACCAAGTCCTGCCAAGTGTGAGTCTGTCCTTGGAGCTTCAATGTCTCACTGTCTTGTTTCTTTTCTTCTTTTTTTTTCCAGGTTTCTTTCTCCAAAGCTCTTGGATGGGATGGGATTCCAGACAGTGATGGCCATGGATATCATTCCTATGGTGTAAGTGCACAGTGATACAATGAAACTATATTCATCCCATCTGGGTAAAATCTATTTCAGTTGATGGAAAAAAGTATCTATGTACTCTAGCCAGATGAAGGGAAAACAATCTGTATTTATTTGTCTTTTTTGGGGCTATAAATCCTGTGGCATATCCTCTACGGTTGCATCCAGAGCAGGGAAACATGATGCAGCTTCTGAGGGGCCGCGGAGTCCCCTGGCTCTCACTTCTGGTGTGACCTGTAATCCTATCAATGCTAGCACAGCCATGCTGGGAGAATAAACAGAGCTATTGGCTTCTGCCACAGCCCTTTTTATACACTGTCCTTCTCTCTCACAGCGCATTTATTTCAGCCTTGGAATAAATATTCCTGAATTAGAAAATGTACTCAGATGACTTGCGTTTGCACCTCGGTTTTTCTGCAACTTTAACAAATAAACATTGTCTGTTTTCCCAGGGCTCATCCAAGCCTTTGATTCACCAGTCATTCTCGCCGGATCCTGCGATCCTTAGAGGAGAATTAGTTTTGATATTCTGAGAATTGCAGATTGTTGGACTGTCATTTATTGCAGATGTTGAACGCCTGGGTCTGTGTCACAGTGCCAGATGCTGTTGCTGTAACTTGTGCTTTGTTTCCACCATGTCAAATGGATTATGGGAAATTTAGCAATGGATTAAATGGCCTTTCTGTAGCAGTGGGGGGTCAGATTGCACCCCAGGTTTGTCCGGGCTTGTCCGGGCTTGTCCGGGCTTGCCCTTAACCACATATGCTCAATGTATGTAATGTCACAACATTACATAACACATGTGGTGCTCCCAGAACTCTTCTAAGTGATATTAAATATCTCACTGAAATGAATCACCATTCATAATTACAATCATAAGGAAAACTTTAATTAACTGCTCATTCGTCTCAATAATTTACTGTATAACCATTTGGAACCGCAAATTAAACACTATTTTTTAGAAGCATTGGAACCATATGTGGGATTTACATACAAGAAGCAGAAGCAAATCATCTCCGCAACCTTTCGACAGTAACATTTTGTGGCTGATTACAGTTTGAGGAAGAAGTGGGAGGAGTAATGATGGGAAAGGAGCCGCTTGGCTCTCTTTTGTATAGTGCTGGAACAGTGAAGCTGGGACAAGGACGCTGCTGTTTGTGGGTGAATCAGGCTCTGGATCACTCAGCCTCTTTGAAAGAGTTTTCTCCAACCTATACCCTTCCCTTTTGTGGCCTGCCACTACCTTGCTGAGCGAGACAATGAGCCAACCATTGAAAGCTGAGACATGTTTCTGTGCTGCCCAGAGCCCATTAAGCTCTAAAGCACTACTGTAGGTCTCTCTCATCAGGCCTCTATTCTCATTCTAATAGCTCGCTGCATGCCAATAGGCCTGTCACTAGAAGCACCCCTCGCATTCCAGCCACAAATACGAGTGGGTTTAAGTTGTCGGGTTTCCCCACCTTTGGGTTCTGAGAACACTGCCAGTTGTTATGATGTAACCACATGTCCTTTTGTAATTGGCTTTATTGATCCCATTCCTTTCCCATGCCTCTCCCAATCTGATCTATGCAATGATGCTGTTGACAGAGTGACCACATTTACAACTATATCTTACATATTTTGATTTTCCCCTTAAATACTTGTTACTATACAGTTGTATTGTAGCAAGTATCTTAAAATCGCCCGGGGTATCAGGCACTGAGATGTTGAACAGTTTCCTTTGTTTTCATTGAAAACAATGGGATGTTGCAGCTATGGGGTTTGGGTGGGGTGACTGCTGTTGAGGTGAATTACCTTTTCTCCAGCCCATTTTGGTTATTTAAATGCTAAATGGCATTTGGGAATTCTGAGATGGCTCCTCTGGGAGAATATCAAGAGATCTCATTATGTGGATCTCCTGGTGCTTTCAATGGTAATTAATGGAGAGATAAGCCACTGTTGATATTCAAATGTTAACCTGGATGAATAGTGCTCAGGAGAACCATGGTGTATTTGTGCTGTTTAGTTAGCCTCATTAAGTGTGTTCACATGCATTTTAAATTAGGCTATTTGAATTCGGACAGACGGTAATTCTTTTTGTAATGTCACAAACATTTTAAGCTTGAAATACACTACATGACTTTTAAAATCTGACCGGATTTTAAAACACTATGGCCTGGTTTCACAGACAGGGTTTAGACTAAGCCAGGATTAAGCCTTAGTTAAATTAGGACATTTAAGTAGCTTTTATAAACCATGCCCTAGAAAAAAAAACATTACTGGTGTGCATCTTGAGACAAAACAATGGCACTGATATACTTTAAGATCTGTCAGTGCAAGTTGCTTTCAGTTAAAACAGCTCAGACATGCAATTTTAGTCTAAGACTAGCTTAAGCCTTGTCTGTGAAACCGGCGGTAGGTATCTTACATTTGCTGGATATGTAAATGGTTACAGATAAAAACTCGGCATCATAAACTATATGACTAAGGATGAAACCATACCAGACTTTCAAGTATTTCCTAACACAAGAAAACTTACAGAAACTTTTGCTAGGAAACTGAAAACAATATGTGTTCTAAAATATTTTCAAAATATCAAACATGTCTGATATCCTCAGATGGGATAGATTCATAGTCTAAAGTCTGTGCCCATCATAGACTATGCAATTTTCTGTGAAATCGATCAACTCCGACTGCTTCTGCAAGTGTTGGCACCTTCTGACTACAAATTGGGGCAAAAGTTGTGTAGTTTATTCCATCCTTTAGTGTGACTAATGTCATATCAGTCTATTTTTTGCAAATCAGAATCACAGACCTAAATCATATATTGTAGCTTTGCTTCATTCAGCATGTATTGGTCTACAATTGGCCTCTGCGTTATGCGCTTGCTCAGAAAGACAGAGATGACGTGCAACGTGTATTTAATCCTTCTTATATTTGGTTACACAATGCGTCACGTATACCTAGATAGACAGATGAAGACTGTAGCTCGACTAAAACACTGCTGTGTAGTGCGATTATGAGTGTTGAACATGGTGTCAATCTACAGTTGGCTGTGAAAGCTCAGCACATGGTTTAGGATGTGAAGATGTCGCACTAAACTCGTGTGTGACACGAGCGTGTGTAAGTTAAACACCATAAAACGCCATTTCAGGTCGATGATGAAGGCCACACAAGTCATACCTGCAAGCGTGAAAGTCATTGTCCAAAGTGTCAAAAGCCTCAGCGCTGGTAAGTGGGCGACAACTTCAAACACAAAACCCCTGTAGACTCTCATTAACTGCATCAAGCTCCAAAATGAATTCTTGATCTGTTTGTTTTCATGTCTTTTTAAGGCTATAGTTTCTAAATCTGCAGATCCCAGGAGGAAAACACAGTGCCTTTTGGTTGTCAGTGGTCCTGTTTTATTGCTTGGTTCATAAAAGCAGTATGACATCTAGCAGGCCAGAATAATTGAGACTGGCCTGTTGTGCTAATTGGTGTCTGTACTGTCTTGTTATCTGGACCCACTCATTTGCATAACTGTTGACCCTCTCCTCTACTCCTGCCCTACTTCCACCCCTCCCCCAATTCCACTCTTCCCATAACTTCACCTTTGACCCAGTCCTGTTATCCTGAGAACCTGCTAATGAATGACTGCCTTACAGCCCCGTGAGACAGAGAAGATCCACTGTATATTAACTGGAGTTGCAGTTTATGAGAGGACATGGGGGTGGATCTGGAACAGCAGTGAGAACAGCGTCCCGGGACCGTACCAATTAACGCAGTCGAGACTGAAAGTGCTGTCCTGTTTTATTTTGTTTGTTTATTTTGTTCTTTTGGCCCATGTCTTCTAGTTTTTTCTTTGTGTCAGCTGTGTGTAAATATGAGTTTCGGATGGGCTTTGTGAAGTATCTGTGTAGTCACAAGGGACGCAATCTGCCAATGTGGCACAAGGGGAAGAATGAAGCCATTGGGAAGCGATATTGTAGGCAAATGTAAGAGAGAAAGAGAGAGAGAGCGTCTGTGAAGGGGTAGGATGACAGAGCGGTGCTGTGTGAGAATCTCACGGGGACGTCTCTCAAAGTGCTGAGCAGGAGAGAGCTAGTGTGCTGGGAAAACGCTGAGACTCTTTTTGTGTGTGTGATGCTAATCGCAGTTCATCCACTGAGGGAGAAGCGTGAGACGTGGGAAAAATAGCACTGACTGATAGGACTGGCTGATGAGCTCACTTGTCCTAATTTTTTTAGTCTCATCGGACTCAGCGAAGCAGTGGATGTTTTCAAGGTTAGATAAAGTGTGCTTTGCCAGCTTCAGTAGTAAACCCTTATTCAGCAGCGCACTGTGAAAATACAATTACAGACATCAGACGAATTAGTGAATGACTCACCAATCTGATTTGCAGTCTTGGGGGTAATGCATTATGTAAGCATCTTACTTTTTTTCCAAGTAAAGAGTGAGTAACTGCTTACCTGTTAAATTAACAATGTAACATCCAAGTTACTTTAAGTAATAATGCACACTGCTTTTCTATTCATTTATTTCTTCATTACTCTTCAAAAGTTTTGGTCAGTAAGATTTTTTAAAAGAAATTAATACTTTTATTCAGCAAGGACACATTAAATTGATCAAAACTGACAGACAGACAATAATATTCAGAAGTGTTTCTTGAGCATGAAATCATAATATCAGAATGATTTCTGAAAGATCATGTGACACTGAAGACTGGAGTAATGATGCTGAAAATTCAGCTTTGATCACATGAATATATCAGGCTACATTTTTATATATATTTAAATAGAAAACAGTTATTTTAAATTGTAATAATATTTCACAATATTACTGTTTTTACTGTTTTTTTAAATGCAGACTTGATGGGCATAAAAAGTGTTACCAACTCCAAACTTTTGAATGGTAGGGTAAATACTGTTATTAAATAAAAATAAAACTTCAGTGGAATTCAGTTGTACTTAGTAGTTGTAGCAGACCAAAAAACAGGAGCTCATTGCTGATTTAGGTTTGGAATGTGTTGATGTGTGGTTTGCCTGACATACCACAACACCAAGTCTTTTATCCACTTAAAGGGCCAGAACATTAAAATACTGTCTATGGAGAACATTTACTTCAAGGTCAGTCTCTCAGATGGCTACCATTTTATTTTTGGATAAAGCTGTGAGTTGTTTGTGAGTTGATGCCAGAAGTTTTATACTTTATACTGGAAGTCACTTGACCATGCAGTATATTTGCAGGGTCAATATTTTTCTCAGAAATTAGACTCAATCACACTGCCTCTCCGATGTTTGTATTTTTGGTTTAGAGCAACTGGAGCACATTTGAAATATCTGTTATTGCTGTATAATATAATATAAAAAAAAAAAAAAAAAAAAAAAAAAAGCTATATGAAATATTAAGGCAATTATGCTTTGCTTAACAGATTTTTTTTTGTTATTTTAGCAAACAGATAATACAGACCCAAAGCATATGAGGAAAAATGAAGCCATTCTTCATATTAGTGTTTTAAATATTATTACAAAGTCACCTCAGAGGAAATATTATACACATTAACATGGATAGGATCCTTTTTCATAGTCATGTTTTGTTTTTATTCAAGATCTCACTTTGATACATCACATTTATTGTGAGGTCTGTCTGTTTCCCATGCTTTGGTCTGGGTCTCAGTCTTGTGTTAGTGTTCTCTGCAGGTAAGAAGTACTAGAGCCGGTCTCAGGCGCCTCAATGTCACCATTATGACCTGCCTGAGTCCCTCAGAGCTCATAAAGGTCCTGGACCTCGCACTAGCCCGATACCTGATCTGCTTCCCAGTGAAACCCTCCTTTATGACCCACTGACTTCCCTTCCCTCAAGGGCTCGGGACGCACCAGTGGCCCCACGGAGTCAATCTGTCTCTGGTACAGTAACCGCTGGCTTTTGAAGCCCCGTTTGACTAATTTTCCCCATCAAGAGAGGCCCAAACATGCGAATGCAATGCCTGGGCCCTCAACCCTGCTGCTGCTCCATCACTGTACGCACAGGAAGAGAAACCATGACAGATGGGACGGCCATTCAAGGTCAGCAATCTAGCCAATCTGTAATAATACACTTCTTGTATAATCCATTTTAGATTTCACAGTTTTGGCTGCTTTTATTTCCCACTTTGCAGACGACGTCTCAGGTTTCAGTCCCTTGTGGTGTCTTTGTCCACATCTTAGTGTTAGATTTATTGAAGTTTGACGGTTATGGGTTCAATTCACTGAAGAAAGGGATCAAGAAAAAAGCATTAATGAAACAAGACACATGGTTCTAACAGTCTTTGTGAGATAATCTTCTAGTCTGTGTCTTGTAAAGCAGCCTACGAATAACGTTACAGTTGTCAGCACTAAGAAAACTTTTTGCATGGCCCATGTAATGGTGCAATAGAGTACGGTGGCCTATATGTGGTGGTCCATGGGGGGCCAGAGGAATTGCGTCCGTTTAATGTGAAGCAGATGTGACTGTGAGGTTGTTAAATGACTTTACAGCCATGTGAGACATAAGCTGGGTACACAACACAAAGAGAACCAGGCCATGATAATCACCAAAGACAGACTGCAAATTGCCTTAACATGGGTTCTTATGTCTTCACTCGTCTGCCTTTGTAAAATTCTTACGTCACAGGAAATCATATCTTGGGGCTTTTTACGGTAATATGCTTTGTGAGGTTGTAGACTTAAACTATCATCACTCTTTCAGTCATCAACTATAAATCTGATTATAATTCAGTCCAGGCTTATTTAATTTTCTTGATCCAGCTGCACAGAATTGTTTTTCTTTCTTGAATGCAAAATTATTATGTAAGATTTTTGTGTTTGTTTTTTTTTTTAATGGAAAAGAAATGTATAGATCATGACCACTCAGACTGAACTATCCAGGCACTGTAAATATATACACTACCATTCAAAAGTCTGTAAAATGTTTTAATGATTTTTAAATAATTGTCTTTTGCTCGCCAAGGCTGCATTTATTTCATCAAAAATACAGTAAAAACAGTAATATTGTGAAATATTATTACAATTTAAAATAACAGTTTTCTATGTGAATATATTGTAAAATGTAATTTATTCCTGTGATTCAACGCTGAATTTTCAGCATTATTACTCCAGTCTTCAGTGTCACATGATCCTTCAGAAATCATTCTAATATGATGATTTGCTGCTCAAGAAACTTTTCGTATTATCACTGTTGAAAACAGTTGTGTCGATAGTATCTTTTCTGAATTAATTATACTGCTAGAGCAGTAGCAGTAGCTCTGTGACTAGTCAGGTCGGGTGCATGGGTAGGGTCAAAAACGCCACACGATACTGAGACCACCACCTGTTAGACACAGATTTAGTCTGTCTGCTATCAGCTGCCCCCCTTTCATTACATACACAAACACACATGCACAGACCCCCGTCCCCTTCTGCTCTCTCTCTAGACGTGCTGCACTGGTCAGCTGACCAAATCTTCTGCTCTATTTGGCTCTCTATAAGACTGGCTCATTCCCAGGGTCAGTAGTAAACATGCCAGCCCATGTATCACCTACCACCGGGGTCACAGACCTGCTCTCTTCTAGTGGGTGGACACCGGCGTCCGTCCCAGCATTGAATCGGCTCAATGCAACCCGACAGCCTTCAGTAAGGCCCTTGAAAAGGCTTTTAGAGGCAGAGCAGGCACAGCCCGACCCCTTACTTAAACAGGACCCCTCTTGTTTAGGTTTTGTCCACTTAACATTATCGTACCCCATCTCTCCAGGACAGTATCAGATTAAAAAAAACTACCCCGGCTCTTACTGAATGTTCTCACTCTTTTCTTAGAAACATTACAGGAATATCCCAGATTCAGTAGCAACTAAGCTCAATCAACAGCATTTGTGACATATGTTGATTTAAAATTAATTTTCATGCCATTCCTTTTCCTAAAAAAAAACAACAAAAAAAAAAAACAAAAGAAAAAAGTAAGGTAAGGCACTTACAATGGAAGTGAAAAAGGCCAATCTGTTCAATAGTACATCCAAAAGACATGAACAACCTGCATCTTAACATGATTTTTAGTGTGATAAATCCAGTTTTATAACTTCATTGCCATGACTCTAATGCCTAAAACCTTAAAATAACAATAAAACATACAAGAACAATTTAACAGCTCAAATAACACCCAAGTTTTAACAGAAGAATTAAAGAGATAGCTCACCCAAAAATGAAAATTATCCCATGATTTACTCAAGACCCTCAAGTCATCCTAGGTGTATATGACATTCTTCTTTCAGACGAATATAATCAGAGTTATATTAAAAAATGTCCTGACTCTTCCAATCTTTATAATGGCAGTGAATGGCTGTTTCTGTTTTGAAGTCCATAAAAGTGCATCTAACGCCAGTCTCTCATGAACACGCATACGACAGTTGGCGGAAATTAGAGATTACAGTTTGTAAAGTTTTAAATATGGATATTTTTCTTACACAAACCCATCGATTCCCTTCAGAAGGCCTTTATTAACCCCCCGGAGCCGTGTGGATTACTTTTATGATGGATAGAGGCACTTTTATGGACTTCAAAAACAGGAACAGTCATTCGCTGCCATTTATAAAGCTTGGATTAGCCAGGACATTTCTTAATATAACTCAGATTGTATTCATATGAAAGAAGAATGTCATATACACCTAGGACCACAATTCTTACTAATATTTTTTTGTAGAAACTGATACATTTTCTTCAGGATTCTTTGATAAATTTAAAGTTCAAAAGAACAGTATTTATTTGAAATAGAAATCATTTGTAACATTATAAATATCTTTACTGTCACTTTTGACCAATTTAATGCGACCTTGCTGAATAAAAACTGTTAAATTATTATTATTTTTTTAATCATACTGACTCCAGAGTTTTAAACGCTAATGTATAATGGACAGAGACTCATGGTATGATTAGATTGAGGTGGAATTATGTGGAGGTCTTACAGAGGTTGGGCAGCTCTTATGTGAGTTTGCCAAACTCGTACAGTGAGCGTGGGAACAGACTGCATTTCCACAGGTTACAAGAATCCTGATTTCCCACGAGAGAAATCACAGAGGAGCAGGTTAACTCGCCACATTTGGACTCATTTAAGAGACTGCTGTAAGCATATGGGGCTATTAAAAGAAGGAACTGAGTGGCTCAATGAGCTGTAAAAAGTGTTGTGATATGACAGACAAGCTCCTTTGAGTATGGCCATTAGTCAAGTCACCTTCATTTATATAGCGCTTTTTACAACACAGATTGCTTCAAAGCAGCTTTACAGTGATGATAGGAAATTAATTTTGCTTTAGAAGAAAAGCTAAAGTAGGTTTTTGATTGATTATTTTCTGTTGTAAAAACTGATTATTTATTTAATTTGTTGCCACTTAAACAACACCATCCTCAACTAAAATAGAAAACCCCCAATGCGTTCCGGACGCCCATCCGCACGGCAACAGCACTTGGTGGCCAGAGAACGCAAACCATGAAATAGGTTTTGAAATAGTTTTGAAACTATACCATCATCATCCCCAGGCAAACCCCAAACAAGGCGAATCTGTGAAAACTGAGACGGCATGTACGCAAGCATTACATGTTTAGCCTATAGGCAAGCGCATTTGAATACGTATGTGTGCATATGTGTTTTTATCTGTACAGAGGGGAAGGGAAGGAGGCCTTCACAGGGGAGAGTCTAGTTGACACGGTCTATGCCGACACCTCAGGGCTTCGTTGTGGTCATTTCTAGGCGCAGGTCCACCATCTGATCTGGATACGGCAGACTACAGTAAACCTCGGGATAAATAGAGAGACTAACATTAGCGTAGACACCATTCTTTTTATGATGTAACGAGTACGTGTTATGGGAAGTGTTCCCGGTTCCGGCAGACCTAGTTAATGCAGCCTAAAACAATCATTTAACTGATTTGAATAATATAAATTGATAATGTTCTATGTGTATGCCATAGTAAAGAGATGTGTTTTTAGTCTAGATTTAAACTGACAGAGTGTGTCTGCTTCCCGAACAATGCTAGGAAGACTGTTCCAGAGTTTAGGTGCTAAATAGGAAAAGGATCGACCGCCTGCAGTTGATTTTGATATTATCAACTGGCCAGAATTTTGAGACTGCAATAGACATGGAGTATAATGCGTTGAGCTCGCTCAAGTACTGGGGAGCTAAACCATTTAGTGCTTTGTAAGTAATAAGCAAGATTTTAAAATGTATACAATGTTTAATAGGGAGCCAGTGCAGTGTTGACAGAACCGGGCTAATATGGTCATACTTCCTGGTTCTAGTAAGAACTCTAGCTGCTGCGTTTTGGACCAGCTGCAGTTTATTCATTAAGCGAGCAGGGCAACCACCCAGTAAAGCATTACAATAATCTAGCCTTGAGGTCATGAACACAAGAACTAACTGTTTAGCATTTTGCATTGAAAGCATGTGCCGTAATTTAGAAATATTTTTAAGATGGAAGAATGCAGTTTTACAGATGCTAGAAACGTGGCTTTCAAATGAAAGATTGATATCAAAGAGCACACCCAGGTTCCTAACTGACGACGAGGACTTGACAGAGCAGCCATCGAGTGTTAGACAGTATTTTAGGTTACTACGTGCAGAGGGTTTTTGTCCAATAATTAAAAATTCTGTTTTTTCAGAATTAAGCTGTAGGAAATTACTAGTCATCCAGTTTTTTGGGGGGTTTTTTTCCATTAAGACTATGATTAGTCTTTGCACAGTTGGATTAAATGGATCCTTTAATTCATTTTTCCCCATGACATGATGTGTACTTCTCATAGTGCTTTTCTTGTTTTCTCTCTGTTTCAGCTTGCTAAATATGCATCTGTAGGTCAGCTGGTGTGTTTTTCATGTTTAGTTCAGCCATAAAACCTCTTTTATAGTTTTACCACAAAGTTTGTGGTAAGACATCAGGAGTGTAATTCTGGTCACATCTGACTGGGAAAATAGCATCTTGGGTATCCTGTAAAGACCAGCATAACTGGGCGCCAGCATTGTTTTTTGCTGGTCTCCAGCATGAGATGTCCCAACAGGTAGTTAAACAAACTTAACAAGCAGGATTAGTCAGCTAGCTTCTTCAGAAAGCTGGTTGACTGTATTTACCAGTTAAGCTTTGCTGTGCTGGTCCACCATCACCAGAACAACATTAACCAGGCGTTTTTAATAACACTAGTGTTTTCATCAGGGTAAACACACTGCCCTGAGCAGAAACTCGAGCTCAATATAAAACTCCATGGTACGGATAAATGAAAACCCATTAGGGTTTGAGTTAGACTAATTTAATTCAGTGAATAGAGAGATTCTACACAGAATGAATGTCTGATAACTGTGTCATCTGATCTGTCCATGTTTCATTTTGTGGTCACTTATATTTTTCAGAGCGCTTGTGGCAGAGTAAACATTCCTCAATCACATGATGCTTCCAGAAAGAACGCCCTTGTTCCTGAGTAAACTCTGTTTACATCCACTAAGTGTAGGTTTACATCACAATTATCATGCAGCTTGAAACTGTATTTTAAATGCAATAAATGCATTTTAAAAAATATATATTTAAAAATTAAGTTGCACGATTTTAACTAAACAATAATTTATATAAAAATAAGATTCTCTTTAAAGCATTAAAATATTAATAATATAAATAATAAAATATAATATTAAAATATTTGTATTTTTGAAAATGAAGTTGCATGATAAATTTAGCTAAACAATAATTTATTAAAAAATGTCCACTTTACAGTAAGATTCTATATTTTAACATTGCATTGGGTATCATGAACTAACAAGGAACAATAATTTTACTACATTTATTGAGCTATAGGTTATATGTTAATTTCTGCATATAACATTACATTTTTATAGTACACTATTGTACAATATAGTACATTAATAAATTCTGTAAAAATGTAAAATATAAAAATATTTTAAAAAATGATACGCGTTGAGGATGAATGAAATGCTCATTGAAAAGTGTTAAATAAAAACTGATTAACACTGTACTACTAATTAGTTAAAAAGTTTATTTTCTTTATTAATTTCATATTTTGTCTTCTGTGAACCAGGGCTGCCCAAAAAACTGACCCGGTCTGCATGCTCTGAAAATTCATAGGACTCCTAAAAGAGTGTGGTTACGCTGACAGAAGTTATGGAATGATGCCAAACACATGTCCTTTTATCATACAAGTACCACCTGTTGTCCTCAACATACACCCTCATTCCACATACAGTGGGGAGAACAAGTATTTGATACACTGCCGATTTTGCAGGTTTGCCCACTTACAAAGCATGTAGAGGCCTGTAATTTTTATCATAGGTACACTTCAACTGTGAGTGACGGAATCTAGAACAAAAATCCAGAAAATCACATTGTATGATTTTTAAATAACTAATTTGCATTTTATTGCATGACATAAGTATTTGATCACCTACCAACCAGTAAGAATTCCGGCTCTCACAGACCTGTTAGTTTTTCTTTAAGAAGCCCTCCTGTTCTCCACTCATTACCTGTATTAACTGCACCTGTTTGAACTCGTTACCTGTATAAAAGACACCTGTCCACACACTCAATCAAACAGACTCCAACCTCTCCACAATGGCCAAGACCAGAGAGCTGTGTAAGGACATCAGGTATAAAATTGTAGACCTGCACAAGGCTGGGATTTGGCTACAGGACAATAGGCAAGCAGCTTGGTGAGAAGGCAACAACTGTTGGCGCAATTATTAGAAAATGGAAGAAGTTCAAGATGACGGTCAATCTCCCTCGGTCTGGGGCACCATGCAAGATCTCACCTCGTGGGGCATCAATGATCATGAGGAAGGTGAGGGATCAGCCCAGAACTACATGGCAGGACCTGGTCAATGACCTGAAGAGAGCTGGGACCACAGTCTCAAAGAAAACCATTAGTAACACACTACGCCGTCATGGATTAAAATCCTGCAGCGCACGCAAGGTCCCCCTGCTCAAGCCAGCGCATGTCCAGGCCCGTCTGAAGTTTGCCAATGACCGTCTGGATGATCCAGAGGAGGAATGGGAGAAGGTCATGTGGTCTGATGAGACAAAAATAGAGCTTTTTGGTCTAAACTCCACTCGCCGTGTTTGGAGGAAGAAGAAGGATGAGTACAACCCCAAGAACACCATCCCAACCGTGAAGCATGGAGGTGGAAACATCATTCTTTGGGGATGCTTTTCTGCAAAGGGGACAGGACGAATGCACCGTATTGAGGGGAAGATGGATGGGGCCGTGTATCGCGAGATCTTGGCCAACAACCTCCTTCCCTCAGTAAGAGCATTGAAGATGGGTCGTGGCTGGGTCATCCAGCATGACAACGACCCGAAACACACAGCCAGGGGAACTAAGGAGTGGCTCCGTAAGAAGCATCTGAAGGTCCTGGAGTGGCCTAGCCAGTCTCCAGACCTGAACCCAATAGAAAATCTTTGGAGGGAGCTGAAAGTCCGTATTGCCCAGTGACAGCCCCGAAACCTGAAGGATCTGGAGAAGGTCTGTATGGAGGAGTGGGCCAAAATCCCTGCTGCAGTGTGTGCAAACCTGGTCAAGAACTACAGGAAACGTATGATCTCTGTAATTGCAAACAAAGGTTTCTGTACCAAATATTAAGTTCTGCTTTTCTGATGTATCAAATACTTATGTCATGCAATAAAATGCAAATTAATTACTTAAAAATCATACAATGTGATTTTCTGGATTTTTGTTTTAGATTCTGTCACTCACAGTTGAAGAGTACCTATGATAAAAATTACAGACTTCTACATGCTTTGTAAGTGCAAAATCTTATTAACAAAATGCCTTGTAAACCTGCAAAATCGGAAGTGTATCAAATACTTGTTCTCCCCACTGTAGTCTTTAGGCTCTTGAAACCACTTGATCTGAGGTATGAGACTTATGCAAGATCTCTCAACTCTGAGGAAATCCCTCAAACAACTCCTGTCCCATCCAGATTAACTGGGGTAACCTCATGTCCCAGTCCTCGTGGAACCAACTAGCATATTAGACCCACTATTAATAACCTCTGATTGTATTCAGTCCAGTCGGCAGCAGCCATAGGCAAGGCCACACTTGCTCCACGTCTCTTTCCCATAACCCCCAGGCACCTCAGAGGAAGTCATCCATGCCTAAATATGCCTCCTTAATCAAAGGCTGAATGTAGAAGTTGTCCTGGAGGTTGGCTGCAGTGATTGCAGCATTAGCAAAGCACATGCTCGCCTTTCAAGGCCCAACAATGAGGTCCATTGTGTTGCTCCAGATCTGTCCGTTCTAATTTAAGATGGAGCTCCGACAGAGACAATACAGGGGAGATGGCATGGGTGCTGAAGAGACAGCATGTCTTAGTGAGCAAAGGAGAGGATGGTACATGAGTGTGGACATATTTAAGCGATAATGTACGTGAGGCCGTGCTATGTTGTGAATACAGTCACAACTATGTGCATTTTAGACAGACGACCCTGACTATGGAGCCCTTTACACAACACCATTTTAAACCAACTAAAAACGGAAAACTTTTTTATTAGTTTTGGGCATTCATTTACATACCGTCTTGGGGACCTGAAAATGCAAACTTTTGAAAACGGGTTTCAAAGTCCAAGCTTTTGAAAACGATAGCATTATCGTCTTCGATAAACTACAAAAAAATTTAATTTGAGAAAATGGTGACATCATGCATGTGTATTATGTGTTCAGTCTATAGGAGCATAACTTTTCTTTACAAAGTGACATCGCCAACTACTGGCCTGGCAGCAGAATACAGCGTTTTTAGTCGTTTTCGCAGATTCATATGAACGGGGATTGTTTTGACAACATTGTAGCCTGTACGCGAAAAACGCAAAGGGAAAACTTTGCCATTTTTAGTACATTGTTGTTGTGTAAACGTACCGCATAGTCACATAACACATTTATTTTTAATATTTTTAATACTTTTATTCAACAAGGACACAAATTCATCAAAAGTGACAGTAAAGACTGGGCGCTTATATAAGGAAATAGTCTTTAACTCAAAATTACACAGGAACATTTAGGGAAACAAACTTCTATAACATTGACGACACCGAACAATGAACACAGGAAACACAGGGCTTAAATAACAAGGAGAACTAACAAGATAATTAACAGAACAGGTGAACGGAATAGCTAATCAAACAAGCTGAGTAACTGGGTCAAACAGGCAAAAAAGGGGTGCTTCTCAATACTAAAAATTGATGCTTCCTCGCTTCTCCGTCCTCCAGCCCTGATTCCCCTAATTAAGGCATTAACCCCCAAAGGAAGTCAAATTAAAGGTTCAGGCGAAAGAGCCTTAAAGCTATATATGTTTCAACAGTGTTTTCAAATGTTTCAGTAATAACAACAGTTAATTACAAGAGTGTGTTATCATTATCCATTGAACCATTTAGAAAACATGAATGCAGTCATTATTATAGATTTCACAAATATATTTCAAACTACTTAACTGTTTTGTCTGGTAGTTAGATAAAAGGACAGTTTGGATAGCGTGAGATGAACCTCAACAGATTGTGCCTCAAAAATTTCCTATAAAAATTACTTTAAAAAAAAAAAAAAAAAAAAAAAAAAAAAGCAGACCTCCCTGAAAGTCATTGTATAGTTTACACTCTGGGTTAGACTCTGGCTCTGGTCATGTAGTGTAAATGAGATATGACAAATGAGGCATGTTGCCCCGCACTGGAACTCGGTTCAACAATGAAAAACACATCACTCACAGCAAAAACTTTCCATGTAGAGTGTTTTTCTTTATGCTAAGACTGATTGTTTTTTAAATGAGCATGACTCCAGTACAGCATTAGCTGATTTTATTGACTTTGGTAAAACGCGATTCGCTTATCAACATTTGTAATCCTAGTCTGTTTTCCTCATGCTGTCAAAAAGTGGTTAGTATAATCATGTTATTTTGACAGTCAGAGCCCGGTCATATTTGCTCGGATCTGTGGTCTGATAAATGTTAACCGCTCACTGACCTCACATTCCAGTTCATCTTAATTGCTGAATTAGGAAGCAAAACAGGCCTATGCTTAAACAATTAATATGAGTGTCAGTTGAGGCAAATGAATGCCTTAAGTGTAGGTACTATAGCAACAGTGATAAATATACCGTATACACTGCTGTTGAATTTTTTTAGTAATTGTCTGGTTCACTATCTTTGTGGGGATTCTACATAGACGTAATGGTTTTTATACTGGACAAACTGTATATTTTATCCCCTTACACTAACCCTACCCCTAAACCTACCCATCACACACAACTTTTTTGCATTTTTACATTTTCAAAAAAACTAATTCTGTATGATTTATAAGCTTGTTTCCTCATGGGCACCTCAATTTAGGTCCCCACAGTGACACGAGTCCCCGTGAGTCAGTGTGCATTCAGAGTCCCCACCAGGATAGAAAAACATGAAAACACACACACACACACACACACACACACACACATACATATATATATATATATATATATATATATACTATATTGCCAAAAGTTTTGGGACGCCTGCCTTTACATGCACATGAACTTTAATGACATCCCATTCTTAATCCATAGGATTTAATATGGAGTTGGCCCACCCTTTGCAGCTATAACAGCATCAACTCTTCTGGGAAGGCTTTCCACAAGGTTTGGGAGTGTGTTTATGGGAATTTTTGACCATTCTTCTAGAAGTGCATTTGTGAGATCAGGCACTGATGTTGGACGAGAAGGCCTAGCTCCCAGTCTCCGCTATAATTCATCCCAAAGATTTTCTATCGGGTTGAGGTCAGGACTCTGTGCAGGCCAGTCAAGTTCCTCCACACCAAACTCGCTCATCCATGTCTTTATGGACCTTGCTTTGTGCACTGGTGCGCAGTCATGTTGGAACAGGAAGGGGCCATCCCCAAACTGTTCCCACAAAGTTGGGAGCATGAAATTGTCCAAAACGTCTTGGTATGCTGAAGCATTAAGAGTTCCTTTCACTGGAACTAAGGGGCCAAGCCCAACCCCTGAAAAACAACTCCACACCATAATCCCCCCTCCACCAAACTTTACACTTGGGACAATGCAGTCAGGCAAGTACCATTCTCCTGGCAACCGCCAAACCCAGACTCGTCCATCTGATTGCCAGACAGAGAAGCATGATTTGTCACTCCAGAGAACACGTCTCCACTGCTCTAGAGTCCAGTGGCGGCGTGCTTTACACCACTGCATCCGACGCTTTGCATTGCACTTGGTGATGTAAGGCTTGGATGCAGCTGCTCGGCCATGGAAATCCATTCCATGAAGCTCTCTACGCACTGTTCTTGAGCTAATCTGAAGGCCACACGAAGTTTGGAGGTCTGTAGCTATTGACTCTGCAGAAAGTTGGCGACTTCTGTGCACTGTGCGCCTCAGCATGCGCTGACCCCGCTCTGTGATTTTACGTGGCCTACCAGTTGCTGTTGTTCCCAATTGCTTTCACTTTGTTATAATACCACTAACAGTTGACCGTGGAATATTTAGTAGTGAGGAAATTTCACCAATGGACTTATTGCAGAGGTGGCAACCTATCACGGTACCACACTTGAATTCACTGAGCTCCTGAGAGTGACCCATTCTTTCACAAATGTTTGTAGAAGCAGTCTGCATGCCGAGGTGCTTGATTTTATACACCTTTGGCCATGGAAGTGATTGGAACACCTGAATTCAATGATTTGGAAAGGTGTCCCAATACTTTTGGCAATATTTTTTTTTTTCTTTTTTTTTAATATTTTGATACTGAAGTATTCTTTATCTCACAATGGAAGAGTAGAGGTGTGTTCTTTTATTTACTCTCCTGACGATGCATCTTTCCCAGAAAATTCAGTTTGCTCATAGTAACAGCTAACTATCTAAAAGTGCTAGCTGTCTCAAAGTCTTAAACATTGTATTTATACCTGGTTGTCATCCTGAAAATGAATGTTCCTTTGGAGGAAAACATCCTGACCCACCCACAACCATAGATAAGATTCTGTCCTTATGCAGCCTCATCACATTCTCTCACGCCAAGTAAGATTTTGAGGATGTAACTAAAAACAAGACTGACAAAAAAAATAAAATTTACTTTTTTACTTTGAAATAAACAATATGTAAGGCCTTGGAAACCCACACAGCATGTGTCTGACATAAATCAGATGTTTGATAAGGACTATTTCAAGAGTTTTATAATTACATCCAGTTTTCTGTTTTCCTTGGTCGTTCTCCCGTTAGAATAACTTCATGACATTAGGCACGGTCTTGGTCCTGTATCCGTGATTCAAACTGGCACTTTTAGGAACGCAGCCTCTTATTCCCAGCTGTCTTACATCATTATTTCTATGTATGCATTGAGCCTAAGCAAATTAGGACTGTCCTGCCAGGCCTATGTTTAAATAAGCTTGCTTTGTGAGCTACAACCACCTAAATATATTTCAGATTAATTGCATGTGGACAAAATAAGGGTGTTTATAACATGGCCTGGATTTCGTCGTTTTTATTGTGGCTGTTTACAGTGTGTCATGGCAGACATGTTAAAGGAAGAGGATCTGTGCTTTAAGAAGGCGTATAAAGCCTAAGGCTGGGACACAAGCTCTTTTCTTTCTCTCTGTATGTGATTAGGCTCAGTATCAGACTGTTTAAGAGAACTCTTTCTTCTTGGAGAGAAGGCGGATTTTAGGGGCTTTACGCAGGGGTGCGCTGGAGTGGTGCTTTTCCTTTCTCTCTTTCGGCGGGGAGGCTATTTTGATTTAAATGAAGGCTATCTATCAGAGGGTGGGAAGGTTCTTTCAGGTCCAAAGAAAGGAGATGTCAACAGACCTGTTTGCGAGCTGTACGGACATGCACGCAGCAGATGTGTTAAATAAAGCGCAGCCTGTCGCTACAAACTCTGAATAAGCTCTCTTCCCTTTCTTAAGAGCAGCTTTATGCTAATTTCCAAGCAGACGGTTAGAGAACTTGGATTCTCCTGGCTTTTAGGCCTGTGGTGAGTGCACTGATGACACAACTTAACCACAGTGACTAACTTTCCCCTCTTGCTTTTACAGCAAACTGGCACAGAGAGCATGATGTGCCAGTAAAGTCTGAAGAGGAATAGACGCCTCACATCTCCACAGCTCCTCAATGTTGCCTCTTCAAACATCTGATCTTACCGTACCCTCAGCCAAAGCTATGCAACATATCGTAAGCAGAAGCATCATGCTTATTAAAACTGATGGAGACATATGGTCTCTCACAATTTTGACATACATGTATATGAATGATGCATATGTATGTTCTAATACAGTGGCTTGTGAAAGTATTAAAACCCCTTAAATTTTTTCACATTGTTATGTCAAACTACTTTGAATTACCTTTTTTTTCCACATTAATCTACACTCCATACACCATAATGACAAAGCAAAAAACAGATTAGTGAGAACTTTGCAAATTTATTAAAGGGTTAGTTCATCCAAAAATGAAAATTCTGTCGTTAATTACTCACCCTCATGTCGTTCCAAACCCATAAGACTTTCGTTCATCTTCAGAACACAAATAAAGATATTTTTGTGGAAATCCATGAGCTTTCTGGCCCTCCACTGATAGCTACGCAACTACCACTTTCAAGCCTCAGAAAGGTAGTAAGGACATCATTAAAGTAATTCATGTGGCTCCAGTGGTTTAACCTCAGTTTTATGAAGCGACGCAAGTGCTTTGTTTGCACAAAAAAATATATAATTTACCTCATAATTTACCAAAAATACTGACCTGCAACCCAGTAGGACCCAGGCTGGAACTCTGTGCAACCTATGACGCATGTGTGTTGTGTTGACTCGAGAGCTGACATAGCTCCGTGAACACACTTTGGATAATATTATTTTGTAAATAAAGCAGTAATTTTTTTTTTTTTTTTTTTTTTGCGCAAAGCACTCGCATCACTTCATAAAATTAAGGTTAAACCACTGGAGTCACATGAATTACTTTAATGATCTCTTTCCTACCGTTCTAGACCTTGAATGTGGTAGTTGCGTTGCTTCCAATTGAGGGACAGAAAGCTATCGGATTTCATCAAAAATATCTTCATTTGTGTTCCGAAGATGATCAAAGGTCTCACAGGAACGACATGAGGGTGAGTAACTAATGACAGAATTTTCATTTTTGGGTGAACAAGCCCTTTAAAATAAAAATATGAAATAATTACATTACAAGGTATTCCCTTTTCTGGGACACTTGAAACTTAGCTCAGGAGCATTCCAATTTCACTTGTAGACATTACTACAATTCGAGTGGAGTTAACCTATGCAAATTCAGTTGAATGGGTATGATTTGACATAAATGGATATGACCTGCCTGTCATGTATAGAGGAAACCAGGCACTGCTCATCACCTGCACAATACCACTCCAGCAGTAAAGAGTGGTGGTAGCAGCATCATGCTGTGGGGGTGTTTTTCAGCAGCAGGGACTGGGGGACTCGTCAGGGTAGAAGGAAAGCTCAGCGCTGCAAAATATAGAGATAGCCTTAATGAAAACCTAGTGCAGAGCATTCATAACCTTACAGACCTTAAGCACACAGCTTTAAGACAATGCAAGAGTAGCTTATAGACGACTCTGTGAATGTCCTTGAGCGGCCCACCCAGAGCCTGGGCTTGAACCCAATAGAACATCTCTGGAGAAACCTAAAAATGTCTGTCCACCGACGGTCCCCATCCAACCTGAAAGAGCTTGAGAGGATCTGAGGAGAAGAATGGCTGAAAATCACCAAATGCAGATGTGCAAAGCCTGTCTCATCATACCGTAAAGGTGCTTTAACCAAGTACTGAGTTAAGGGTTTGAATACTTATGCAATGTACTTATTTCAGTTTGCAAAGTTGTCACAGATCTGTTTTTTGCTTTGTTATTATGGTGTATGGAGATTGATGGGGGGAAAAAAGTAATTTAAAGAAGTTCAACAACATAACAAAATGTGAAAAAAATGAAGGGGTTTGAATACTTTCGCAAGCCACTGTATATAGTTTGGTCTATTAAAACAATTATGTATTATTTGCACCAGAGACACTCTGCTCAAAAATCATGGAACGTACTCTTTGTTTTTTTTGGACATGTATTGTCTTGCCACTGACACCAAGTAAGCCACCAATGCCCCCTCAACAAAACAAAACAAAAAGAAATAGGTGCATGACAGAGTCAACAACTGATTGTATATTACTATAGTATGAGTTCAGAGTGGTAAGATCTCCTTTTAATGTCACCGTACCACAGTTGTGTCAGTAAAAGGACTTCCCAGAGGCCATGCATGCTTCCAGCCAGCCATTTTATTCTCAGTGCATAAATGGAAGAACCCAGTGGCTCTCTGCCATTGCTGTGACCAATCACCCCTTATTTGCCCTCCACTGTATCCAGCACCTACAAATTCAGAAAAGCCTTTGCTTTTTGTATGACACTGTCTCCTAGGGTAAGATCTATGGCCCATCTCCCGGTATGGTGCTCGGAGTGACAGAAAAAGAGTGAAAAGGATGACTGATAGTGTGTGCATCGAGCCCAGGGGTAAACAAAAGAGGCTTGGCTTGGAGAGCCCGAGGCGAGCCATCTGCCAGAGTCAGTGAGAGCTGCTATTGTCCGTGCTAGAGGAATGTTCGGACAGATTGAAGAGACTTTGCATGGGTCATTCCTACAGGGACGTCAGCATGAGCAACAGAGGTCAGACTCTTTCCACGCAGCAGATGCGGCCAGCGTTTTCAGCAACACGTACCGGAGACATGTATGCTTTGATGACCGCAAACTAGCCTGTTTTGTCATCTTCATTAGGGCATCGCACACATGGTGTTCAAGATTACCCATTAACATCAAGAATGTTTTGTAGTTTAGTTTTGCAATAGGCCACCAGTGTCGTAGATCAAAGCAGCCTCAAATGTAATCCTCTTACAGTCATCGTTCATTTCAGAGACTTTTTCTTAGAATGATTTATGCTGTTTTCAGTACTTTGGAGTTTAGCTTGCACTTCCTGAAAACGAGAGCACAAATTGCATGTGTAATGCGGTCGACTGGGCTGTTGTCCATAACTGGCAGTGCCTCTGATATTCAGACGAATGAGAAACCATCTGAACAAGCCACTCAAACCCAGTTTTGAATTATTAGTTGCTGAGTTTGTCATGCCCAGTGGAAAATTCTCCTCAAAGGGAGAGACAAAGACGAACCACGGGGTCACGATTGGATGGCGGCGGGCTGCAGTCAAGCAAAGAAGCTTTAATGTGTGCGTGCTTGGAGGGTAACCTCTGACCCTCTCAGCAGGTGTGAGTGACCGAGCTTTCATGGGAGAGGCCCGCAGAGCATGTGGGGCGGGGACTTGAGAAGGACAGATGTTGTATGGGGAATGCCCTAGGGGAAAGTGTGGCGCTATAGAGGGACAATCTTACAATAGAGAAAGACTCCTACAAAACCACACAGCCCAAACAGGCTTGTCTCCATGACGACCGGTTGCCGAGACAGTGACAGTGAATGCTCTTGGAGACGAATGTTATTGGTCCTTCCAGCTCTACATACTTTCAAATACTCTAGTCAAAACTAAAACCCTACAGGATGTCAAAAATAAAATCGATTATGTGCTCAGTGTTTTAAGTACTTGGCTCATGGATTTCCAAGTGGGATGATGCCAAGAGTGCTTTTAAATATTTTCCTTTACAGAACATCTATCAATCCGTCTATCCGTCTGTCCATCTGGAGTATCATTTTTGCAATTAGAATATATAATTTATATAAAATCTAAAATCAAATAAAAAAGTATACATTTAAAACCTATAGACCCCTTCAATGTTTGTAAACATCGAAAACCTAGGTTGGGTGCGCGCGCAGCATGGGGTCAGAAAAACAACGCAATCTACTGTTGTCATAGTGAAAGCGCTAATGTAAAGCTAGTCTGCTAAGTCTGTAGCATGCCACAGGTCACAATTATTGCCAGATATCAAACTTCACCTAATTATTAAATCAGCCTACAGATTACAGAAAACATTTTGTTTACTTACCATGGCTTAACTCTACCGTTGTTATCACAATGTTGGCGCTAGCCTGCGGCTAACTACTACCACTTTTTGTAACACTTTACTCTTTTTACCTTGGCTTAGTCACTGAATTTCAGAGCACCAGGTAATGGACCAGTAGCTTAGGTTCGCTACAGAGGGCAAGTATTTATAAGGCACATATAAAACACAGACAATGACTAGAAACGTAGCAATTTATATTGTTTGTGCAAGATTAAATGAATGTAAATTAAGTACAATTACAATAACAATGAAATAAAAATAAATAAAAAACACAAATGAATGACTTGTTTCTTCTCAATCCCTTATGAGTTTCTTTTTAGATATCTTCTCTACGTGTTATTTTCAGCTCTGTTGTTATTTAAATAGTTTTTTCTATTTATATTCTAATTATATGGTTTATAGCTTAAATTATTCTCCTATTTTGAGCCTCTGCAAACACGAGCCTCTTTGATCGTAGCATTGTCCAAGTCTGCCCGTTTAATAGCTTGCAGTCACAGATGTCGTCTATTTTTTTGAAACGGATGAGATCCTGCAGGAATCCTGAAAAACTTGACTCCACAACTGGTGCGATTTTCACAGTTCACGACGCAACAAGTAGGCATTTTTTTCTTGACGAGAAATTCTCTGGTTAACACACAGTTCAACGGGATGGAATGAACTTTCTGACCCCGACATGCGCACTGCAAATTTTCCTGTGACGTGAACCGTGAAGGGGTCTACTAAAAGTCACTTTCCCTCAAAAAATAATCTATATTAATGGCATTTGTAAAATAATTACTAATATTTGACTATAAGATAGTTCACTTGTTTTTTGTACTACTTTCGAACAGTATATACAGTGCATCCAGAAAATATTCACAGCACTTCACTTGTTCCACTTTTTGTTATGTTACAGCCTTATTCCAAAATGGATTAAATTTATTATTTTCCTCAAAATTCTACAAACAATACCCCATAATGACAATGTGAAAGAAGTTTATTTGAAATATTTGCAAATTTATTAAAAATAAAAAATGAATAAAATCACATAAGTAATAATACACGAAAAAGTATTCACAGCCTTTGCTCAATACTTAATTACAGCCTCAAGTCTTTTTGAGTATGATGATACAAGCTTGGCACACCTATTTTCCCATTCTTCTTTGCAGGACCTCTCAAGCTCCATCAGGTTGGATGGGGAGCGTCGGTGCACAGCCATTTTTAGATCTCTCCAGAGATGTTCAATCAGGTTTAAGTCTGGGCTCTGGCTGGGACACTCAGTGACATTCACAGAGTTGTCCCGTAACCACTCCTTTGTTATCTTGGCTGTGTGCTTAGGGTCGTTGTCCTGTTGGAAGATGAACCTTCGCCCCAGTCTGAGGTCCAGAAAGCTCTGGAGCAGGTTTTCATCAAGGCTGTCTTTGTACATTGCTGCATTCATCTTTCCCTCGATCCTGACTAGTCTCCCAGTTCCTGCTGCTAAAAACCTTCCCCACAGCATGATGCTGCCACCACCATGCTTCACTGTAGGGATGGTATTGGCCAGGTGATGAGCGGTGCCTGGTTTTCTCCAGACATGACTCTTGCCATTCAGGCCAAATAGTTCAATCTTTGTTTCATCAGACCAGAGAATTTTCTTTCTCATGGTCTGAGAGTCCATCAGGTGCCTTTTGGCAAACTCCAGGCGGGCTGTCATGTGCCATCTGGCCACTCAACCATACAGGCCTGATTGGTGGAGTGCTGCAGAGATGGTTGTTGTTCCTCTCTCCACAGAGAAACGCTGGAGCTCTGTCAGAGTGACCATCAGGTTCTTGGTCACCTCCCTGACTAAGGCCCTTCTCCCCCGATCACTCAGTTTGGCTGGGTGGCCAGCTCTAGGAAGAGTCCTGGTGGTTCCAAACTTCTTCCATTTACAGATGATGGAGGCTACTGTGCTCATTGGGACCTTCAATGCTGCAGAAATTTTTCTGTACCCTTCCCCAGATCTGTGCCTCGATACAATCCTGTCTCTGAGGTCTACAGACAATTCTTTGGACTTCATGGCTTGGTTTGTGCTCTGAAATGCACTGTTAACTGTGGGACCTTATTTAGACAGGTGTGTGCCTTTCCAAATCATGTCCAATCAACTGAATTTACCACAGGTGGACTCCAATCAAGTTGTAGAAACATCTCAAGGATGATCAGTGGAAACAGGATGCACCTGAGCTCAATTTTGAGTGTCATGACAAAGGCTGTGAATACTTATGTACATGTGATTTTTTTTTTTTTTTTTTTTTTTTAATAAATTTATTTTTTATAAATTTGCAAAGATTTCAAACAAACTTCTTTCACGTTGTCATTATGGGGTATTGTTTGTAGAATTTTGAGGAAAATAATTAATTTAATCCATTTTGGAATAAAGGCTGTAACATAACAAAATGTGGAAAAAGTGAAGCGCTGTGAATACTTTCCGGATGCACTGTATACTGTTTTATAGTTTGAAACCTAAAACTGTAGGTTTTGCTTGCTTGTAATTTATTTTTTAAATGTTTTTTATATTATTATTATAATTTTTTTTAAACACATTTTGTTAAATAATGCACTTACATTCATATATTTTAAGTGTATTGACTTAAATGTCCAAACATTTTTTAAATAGTATTCCGAGGTACCTATAATACATGTTCAATCATCAATGCATTTTTAAAAGTGAATTGGTGACAGTACTGCTGTTAAAAATAATTTGCTTAGTAATCTGCATGGTCTAAAGATCAAAACAGCTCATTTCCATGTGTCCTGTTTAACATATTTAGGAGCTGAAGAGTGGCTAATGGCACTTGTGGCAGACGGCAGGGCAGTCTGGGAGGAGACAGGGCTCCGCTGGAGGCCTGCAGCAGTCAACTCACTCTATGAAGTCACTGGCACTGCTTTACACAAGGAACTGTGGAATTCACTGGCCACAGACCATCCCATCATTTGACTGCAGCAACTCCAAAACCACAGGGAGCTGCAGACACAAGATAAGGACAAAAAATATATTCTTAGTGCTGGCCAAATATTCCTCAGTTAGTTTGGTTTGTTGGTGTCAATCAATTAATGAAAGATTTACAAAGACTGCAACCAAGAAAAGTACAATGTGTTCAGCATCAACAGCTTGAGTTTGTACAGAAGACTTTAAGACACTGATTCTGATGTGATTAAAACAATCAGATTTCCCACAGGAACACACAAATAGGCTATTTCATAATTCAGAAGCAACAAACAAACTTGAAAGACCAAGTCTAGCATGCAAAGCGTTTTTTGGCAAAAAACATTGACACAAATCACAGGAGAGAACTATTTGAGTCTGGATTACTTCAGAATGTTTTATTAGAATGCTTGAAACAACATTGCAGAAGGGAAAATAGGGTGAGGGATGAATTTAATTAGTTTATTAATCATTGCAGTGATTGAAAATAGTAATGTGCTGGGAGATGGAGAACTGCAGTGCAGAAGTTCACCATACAGTGCTGCTGACCTGGAACAAAGCCAAAGCATTTCAGTGCATTTCAGATTCACTAATTCGAAATCACTACAAAATATATAGTGATAGAAGAAAACTGACACATGGTGGAAAATGCATGTGTATTTCTGGGCTCAGTGTAATATGACTGCCTTGAGAAACAGAGCATTAAAACTCTGACAATAGTCAACAGGAGTCAACTTAGAAAAATCCACGGCAACGTTCATATTTATAAAAATGGTCTTTGACATGGAAAAGTGCTTAGTGTCACGTCAGGGTCTGACCTGTTCCTTGTGGCACAGAGTCGGAGTACAGCAGGTATTTGGAAATCTAAGGCATTCTTGCCGCTCGCCATTCTCACATTAAGGATTCTGACGTTGACTGGCGCTCTGTTATATGTTAATGACATTAATCAGGCAGCGTTTACGAGGCGGAGATCTGTAACCATTCAGCTGCGCACAATATCAAGATCATCTGCTATTTATAAATTTCACTTCTGGAAGAGAGGTGTACGCACGTGCGTATCTCTGATTCAAACGTTGGCACGTAGGTATGGACTTAGATCAAATGTAGGACTTTTTTTATGCAACATTTTATAAATGAGACCCACCATCCTTTGTTGGTGATAGCTAAATTTGGTGATGAGATTGTATTGCCAGAATGTATTTCTTTACATTTTTGGCAGAGGGACCCATAAATACCCTTTGGAACTAGTATACTGTAGAAAATAAAAAAAACTTCCACCAGAAAAAGCAAACAAACATGATGAAATGGTCATGAAAGATTCAGAAAAGCTGTAAACTGAAACAGAAAAACAGGCCACATTTTGTTTTTTGCATGACTTTGCTCAACAAATGCAATTGTTTGGTTTGTCCAGGGTTCCCGACAGTCCAGAGTGACCATTTGTACAGCATCTGTCAGTCTGCTGCGCCTTGGGTCAGAGAGTGCAGGAAAGCATTAGTCTGGCCTCTGAATAGAACAGGGCCAAGTCTTGAACTTTAGAATCTGCGTGAAAGGTCAAGTCAAAAAATTTTTTGCCCTGAATGAACCATCCAGCTTTAGTCATGTGTTCATCTGAATGGTTTGCAACACATCCTAGACCTGCGAATGACTTCTTTTGGGAATATAACTTTGGATAATGCTGGTTAGGATAACATCTTGAAGCATTTTGAGCCATGATAGGTCTTTTGATTTTGTTATTTACTGTAGGTTGTGGGGTTGCACTGAATTGTATATAAAATTTCCATCCATTCGAATGACACAAACTTAATGTGATGCATATTTGTCAGTCATACATACATGAAACAGACCTAAATATTTTTGAGTGCAGTCAGGTTATTTCATTCAGTGTTTTAAATGCAAAGTCATGGATTGAGGCAGTGCTTACTGGTTTTCATGGTGGTCTGAGAGATCTGTATGGATTAAGTGGTTCATTCCCTCTTTGTTCTCTTTTGGAGCAAATAAGCTGCTGCCTGGGGCAAACCATGGCCTTTAACAAAAAAAGACATTAATCGCTCACAATTGTATTCACAAAGTAAGGATGTGTTACAAACATTTTATAAAACTGGCGGTTTTATATTAGAATGCAAGATGGACCTCTATCAAGACAGGTAGATTGTTTATCTTAAAAAAAAAATCCATCCTCAATTCACAGTGTGATTGTATGAAATCGAATTGGAATGTTTGAAGGTCAACTTCATCCAGAGGTCAAGGGGAGCCTAGCTGCAGCACTTTTTAAATGTTATCCTATGGACGTTGATGTACTTAAAAATGTGAGTCAGTCAGAGGTCATGTGGGGCTCTTTTATATACTGCAAGTGGCAGCTGTAGCCAGTGGGTCTGTTATCTGACACGCTTCAGGCTTCTTTTATGAACTTCACCCTGCTTTATTGGGGAGTGTGCTCACATGTGCTGTTTTTCACATCTAAATCACCCAAACTGACAGTGGTGTAAATGTGCATATGTACAATTAAAAAGGATGTCTCATTGGCCGCATTTACACTGCAGGTCTTGATGCACAATTCCGATTTGAGTCGATTCCGAGTACGACTCGCACTTACTGGGGAATAGCCGATTTGACCGCTTACATGGCAGACGCAAATGCACGTATCCGAATCATATCGGATTTGTTACCACATATGAGTGAGGCCTGAATCCGATCTGAGGATATCGGAATTCATGCGGTTTTTTCCTGCTTACACGTTCACATGTCACATCCGATCTGTGCCACATGAGAGGGAAAAATCGGAATTGGGTCACTTGAACCATGCAGTGTAAATGGGGCCATTTTTGCAGTGAGGAATTTAGAGTGCATCCAGAAAAATTAGGAAACCTCATGAGTATGAGGAAAGCTATTATTTTACGCAGCTCTACATATATCTGTTAGCGAGGCGCCTTGAGCCAGCACCCAGGAGGAAGCTACACTCCTTGTGGAGTGCGCTCGCAACCCGAAATGGCAAGGCACGTCTTGGGACTGGTAAGCCAAGACGATAGCATCCACTATCCAGTGGGCTAACCTCTGCTTGGAGACAGCCTTTCCCTTCTGCTGGCCTCCGTAACAGATGAAGAGCTGCTCTGAGGTTCTAAAGCTTTGGGTCCGGTCAACATAAGCGCGAAGAGACAGACTGTTAAGTCTCAAAGGGAGGACACTGAAGTGCTCTGAGCACCAGGGCTAGGTCCCAAGAGGGTACCGAGGTTGAACGAGGAGGATTCAGTCTCCTCGCACCTCTGAGGAACCTGACGATTAAGTCGTGCTTCCCTAAGCACTTACCTTCCACTGCATCGTGATACGCCGCTATTGCAGCGACGTACACTTTGAGGGTGGAGGGAGACAGCCTTCTCTCCAGCCCATCTTGCAGGAAAGAAAGCACGACATTAATCGAACCCCTTCGGGGGTCTTCCCGGCGGAAATAACACCACTCAACGAACAGGTTCCACTTCAGTGCATAGAGGCGCCTCGTAGAGGGGGCTCTAGCAGAAGTGATGGTGTCTACCACTGCTTGTGGCAGGTCACCTAGAACCTCCACGTCCCGTCCAGGGACCAGACATGGAGTTTTCAGAGGTCTGGACGCGGGTGCCATAGAGTGCTCCGCCCCTGAGAAAGCAGGTCCTTCCTCAGGGGGATCGGCCAGGGAGGGGCTGTCGCGAGGAGTGTGAGTTCGGTGAACCAGATCCGGTTGGGCCAGTAGGGCGCAATTAACAAGACCTGCTCCTCGTCCTCCCTGACCTTGCACAGTGTCTGTGCGAGAAGGCTCACTGGGGGAAACGCATATTTGCGTAGGTCCCGAGGCCAGCTGTGCGCCAGTGCATCCGTGCCGAGGGTGCCCCCGGTCAGGGAATAGTACAACTGGCAATGGGTCGAGTCCGGAGAGGCGAACAGGTCTACCTGCGCAGCTCCGAAGAGGTCCCATATCAGCTGGACACTCCGGGGGTGGAGTCGCCACTCTCCCGGAGTTGTCGACTGACGAGAGAGCTCGTCGGCTGTCTGGTTCAGCGCACCTGGGATGTGAATGGCCCGAAGCGAACCTCAGACCCTTCTGACTCCACAGGAGGAGATGGCGGGCGAGTTGGAGCATGCAACGGGAGTGTAGACCACCCTGACGGTTGATGTACGCAACGGCCGCAGTGCTGTCCGTATGGACCAGCACGTGCTTGCCCTGTAGCGGCTTTTTGAGGAGACCCAGGGCGAGACGTACTGCCAATAACTCTAGGCAATTGATATGCCAACGCAGTTGGAGCCCCGTCCACAGACCCGAAACTGCGTGCCCATTGTACGTGGCCCCCCAGCCCGTGGATGAGGCATCCGTGAAGACCACAGCATGCCTAGACACCTGTTCTAAGGACACTCCCGCTCGTAGAAACGAAGGGTCCGCCCACAGGTTGAAGGTTTGGCGACAGTAAGGAGTAACTGAGACCTGGTACTTGCCGCTCTGCCACGCCCATCTCGGGACTTGGTCGTGAAGCCAGCGTTGAAGCGGTCTCATATGAAGCGTTACCGCGGCTGCAGATGCCATATGCCCCAGGAGCCTCTGAAAAAATTTCAGTGGGACCGCTATCCTGCCTTTGAACGTATTCAAGCAGTTCAACACTGACCGGACTCGCTCCTCCGTGAGGCGCGCAGTCCGGTTGACCCAATCCAGCTCCATACCGAGATAAGAGATCCTCTGTGTGGGACAGAGTTTGCTCTTCTCTCGGTTGACCCGAAGGCCCAACAGGCTGAGGTGACTGAGCACCAGGTCCCTGTGTTCGCACAACTGATCCCGGGACTGGGCCAATATGAGCCAGTCGTCGAGATAGTTGAAAATCGGAACAATGGCTGCCTCCACGACTTTCGTGAAGACGCGAGGCGACAGGGACAGCCCGAAGGGCAAGACTTTGTACTGATATGCCCTCCCCTTGAACACAAAGCGTAGGAACGGTCTGTGTCGAGGGAGAATGGAGACATGAAAGTACGCGTCCTTCAGGTCGATCGCTGTGAACCAATCTCGGGGACGGATGCATTCGAAAATGCGTTTCTGCGTTAACATTTTAAACGGGAGCTTGTGCAGGGCCCGATTCAGAATGCGCAGGTCCAAGATCATTCTTAACCCACCACCTTTCTTGGGTACAATGAAGTAAGGGCTGTAGAACCCCGACCTCATATCAGCTGGAGGAACCGGCTCGATCACGTCCTTCGTCAGCAGGACATCGATCTCTGATCGCAAGACATGGGCATCGCTGCTCCGCACGGTGGTGAAGAGGATGCCCCTGTACTTGGGCGGCCGGCGCGCAAACTGAATCGCGTAGCCGAGTCTGATGGTACGGATGAGCCTAGCCAGGCCCCCAGAGCAAGCGGGACCAACGGCACCACAGACGTACCCGGGGTGGGGCAGCGAGGTGGAGTACGCAGACCCGACTCGGGAGGCCCGGAGTATTGTCTGAGTACTCCAAGGTGGGGCAGAGTGTGGGTGAGGAGGCCAGGGGCCTCCTCGGTGCCCATACTGCTGCCCCCTGGCGAAGGGGAGAGGGGAGGAAAGGAGTGGCAAGGCCCGGGGGCATCGCACACTGCCAACCTGGCCCTCTTGGGGCCCAGGGAGGGATGAAGCTGCTCTTTTATTGAGAATGTGGGTACCGCTGGACTCCGGAGAGCCAGCGGCAGGTGTGAACCAGCCTTCTCGGTGACATTCTCCCCCCGGTCCTCCTCCGGGGGGAGGAGGGGTGCGGACACCACCTCCCCTGGAGCAGCTCCTCTTCTCCCTGGGCTGCCCGTCTCAGGGCCGCTTGCCCTTGCGCTTGCCAGCGGACTTCGCAGGACCCTGGACGGGTTGGGTGGCACCCCTACGCCTGGCGCCCTGCTTTCCAGGTGGAGGCTGCTGCTTGGGCTTAGCAGGGGCGGAGGTGGATGCAGGGGGACGCCCTCGGCGATGAGCAGACGGAGGTGCTGCAGCCGGCAGGTTCAGCCAGAGGTGGCGCTCCTGGACCACAAGTGTGGACATCACCCGACCTAGGGAGCGGTGACTTTCGAGCGTGCGGTGACTTTTGTCGTCCGGAGGGCGAGGTCTGTCGCGGTACGCAGTTCCTGCATAACCCCTGGGTCGGAACTACCCTCGTGCAGTTCCTTGAGCGCTTTTGCCTGGTAGACCTGAAGGAGCGCCATGGCATGCAAAGATGATGCGGCTTCTCCACAGGCTGTGTAAGCTTTGCCCGTTAGTCCAGACGAGAACTTACACGCCTGGGAGGGGAGACGCGGATTTCCCCGCCAGTCAGTAGCGGTCTTCGGACACAGCTGCATCGCTACTGACCGCTCTCCACCAAAGGGATCTCCACGTAACCCTTAGCTGCGCCACCATCGAGGGTAGTGAGGACGGAGGAGTCAGTCGATCGGATTCTAGCTATCCACGACTTCGTGAGCTCCTGATGCACTTCCGGAAAGAAAGGCACTGGGGCGGGGCGCTGAGAACCAGCACGGGCCATCCCGAGATACCAATCGTCTAGCCGCGAGGGTTCGGGACACGGTGGAGGGTTCCACTCGAGCCCGACACTCGCGGCGGCCCGGGAAAGCATAGCCATGAGCTCCGGATCAGACTCGGGCAATGCTACCACACCCGAAGGGGGCAGCACAGCCGAATCCTCATCTCTGGAGTCCATTAGCTCGTCCCCCGATGCAGCTATCGAAACCGTGTCCTCAGCAGGAGCCCCGAAAGTAACAGCCGGTCCCCCACAGGAAGGACCAGGCTGCTCTTCCGGAAGCTCCACCGGTGCAGCGGAGGGGGGAGGGGCCCGAGGAGCCTGTTGACCCGGCGGGAGTGCCCTCACAGTAACCCTCAGGTCTCCACCAAAGGCATCCGCCAAAGTAGCAGCCCTCTGCTTTGCAGCGGGAGGACCACTAGATCGGGGGATGCGCAATGGGACTCCACCCCCTCTGAGGTATTCGAGCCTAGACCATAATACTGCGATGGTCATGTTCCTGCAATGGGAACATGAGTCATCCACGAAAGCCGCCTCAGCGTGCTGAACGCCCAAACACGTGAGACAGCGATCGTGTCCGTCAACTGGGGACAGATAACGACGGCATCCAGAAACACACGGCTTGAATGACATCTTGAAAAAGACGCAGGGTCAAACCGTGTTGCTCTTTTAGAAAAGGAAAAAAACGCTCCGATCAGTGCCGAGGCACACGGGAAATGGCCGCGGCTCGCAGCGGTTCAAAGGTGCAAGCCCGCTGAGAGCACTCAAAGGGAAAAAACGCCCAGCGAGCTGTGAAAACAGCTGTTTGCTTCTTCCTCGCGACCACCACTGTAGGGCACCGTCACACCGACACCGGAACACTGGAGCAATCCTCTTCACGAGACTCACTTGAAACACTCTTCGTAGGAACACACACAAAGGTACTGTTCAGCTCCGAAGTTGAAAGCGATATGCGGTACTTCCACTTCCGTATTTATACCCGCAATGCGGGGCGGATCGTGGAATGCGTCAACCGCATGCCAATCTTCATTGGCTCGTTTCTAAACACTCGAAGTAGATTGGTCTCTGAAAATAGATCCCAATTCGTCAGTCAGTTCCGACGTACGTCGAACGTGACCGACTGAAAGGGAACAGGAGAAATAATTATGAAATTGCACATAAAGATAAATCCTACTTAAGTGGGTCAAAAAATCATTCTAAAGTTAAGTTAATTACATTTAATATAAATTAAAACTACAAAACATTGTCATTAAATTGAAATTAAGTATATTATTTTAAAGTATATCATATTCATACTCTTTTAAAAAAAAATATGCTAAGGTGTACTTCTCTTTCACAAGGGCAAGGAGATAAGAGAAATTATTTTAACACCAAAAAAAAATGCACACATTGGCCTAGTTTCACAGACATGGCTTAGATTAAGCCAGGATAAGGCCTTAATATAGAACATTTAAGTAGCTTTTATAAATGTGCATTGGTAAAATACATTACTGGTGTGAATCTTGAGACAAAACAATGGCACTGACCTATTTTAAGATATCTCAGTGCAAGTTGCTTTCAGTTGAAACAGCTCAAACATTCGTTTTAGTCTGGGACTAGGTTTAAACCTTGTATGTGAGACTGAGGGATTATGTTTAAGATTAAACATGTAAACATGTAAAAATGTTGTACAACACTCACATTTTGGAAATGACTCCTAAAGTCTTGTATCCCCTCTATCAATCTAATATTACAAACAAAAGTCGATGCCAACACATAATAAGAGCTTGTGAAATCTTTCAGAGGTTTCAAATGGTTCACAAATAGATAGATTTTAAAGATATAGAAAGGGGTCACATTTCAGTCATTCATAAACTGTCGACAAAAGCAGATCTGCAGGATATGGTGATCAATCCTCTTCACCATGTTTTTAATTGTAAGCCAAGATAAACACAGAGACCTTATCATAGAGTGAGGGTCTGTGCTTTGGAAGGAGTTTTTTTCCTTCCAGCCAGTAAGAGGCTGATATTTAGGGAAAGTCATCCCCCTCTGACATCTTGTCATATTCTTCTGAGGGGTAAAATGAAGAAGAAGAAAAAACATCCATTTCCTTTCAGGTTATGGGGTGTCCACAGGAAGCTCTGTGTTTTCATATCAACCTGACCAGCCACTGCTCCGCTGACCCGAGGAATGTAAATGTGTTTAAATTTCCAGGAAGACCCCTGATCACAAAAACACCCAGTCGTTTGCCTGGATTCCAACCTCCTTTCCCTTTCAGCCAGGACGTGGAGCAGGACACTCAGAGGTCTCTGATGTCAGAGAAACATTCCTCATGCGCTTCCTACCACGCAACAATCATAATATCAGTCATCCTTGGCTGAGACAGAAGCTCACAGAGAACATGGATGGCTGTCATGCTTTTTGGTGTGGGCAGTTTTTTTTATCTAACACATAAGCGCTTCATCATCTACGGTGGAGATTCCCACCATTGTCCACAGTTTTTCATGCGCTATTATGGGAGTTATTTATCACATCCCTACTGTCTCTTGGACTGCTTATATGGAGGCTCAAACATATCTGCTTGAAACATAAATCCTATTTGGCAATGTATTAAAGGCCTTTAAGAAAACAGTGTGCTGGCTGTTGTTATCACATTCAACACACCATGCTAACTTACTAGTTAGGATTTAGCATGTTCAATTAAAGAGCTATGAAGGCTTGTCTTGTTTTGACGTATGGTGAGTAACTAAGTAGTGATGCTACTAACTCAGCATCTTTCCTACTGAACAGTGTTTGCGATTTTCAAAACAGTGCAGTTTTTCTAGTAACTAGCCATTTTTGTTAACACTTAGAGTGTAGCATGACAAAAATACATTGCAATTTATTGTGTTGCATTGTATTTCCCTGTTGAACAAAATAAAAAATAAAAAAAAAACAGCTAAAGCCAGGTCCTAGCCATCTAAAGGAGTGGCCAAAACCCCTCTAAAACCAGCCTACTAAACCAGCTATGACCAGGCTGGAAGACCAGCTAGACCATCCAGTAAATATGTATATGATTTTATATAAATACTTTTAAGATTTGGGGCCCTATTTTAACGATCTGAGCACATGGTCTGAAGCACATGGCGCAGGTGCACATAAGGCGTGTCCGAATTCACTTTTGCTAGTTTAACAACGGAAAAAATGGTCGACACGCCAGGCACATGGTCCAAAAGGGTTCTACCTAGTCTCTTAATGAGTCAGGGGTGTGTTTTGGGCGTAACGTATAAACCAGAGTCTCATCTCCCATTCCCTTTAAAAGCCAGTTGCGCTCACGCCATGGTGGATTCACTATTTATGAATCTGCAAGTGGAAAGACTGAATGCTTCTCCAGAGAGGAATCCTTTTATTTTTAATATTTAAAAATGTTTGTGTGCTGCTGCGCGTCCCTGTGTGTGTAATAAGCAGAGTGTACACCTGCCTATAGGCGCATATTACTAACGCGGCCTGTAAATAACACAAAAAATACTGCGCTATTGACTTTAGATCAGGTTTTTGTTGGTCAATAGCACAGTCGTTTTCAGTTGCCTCAAAATAGCAATGTGCCAACAATGTGCCTGAACACACCTCGTTTTCAGACCAGCACATCCATGGGTGTTGAATTTGCTATTTAAACGTGACGCTGGATGTGAAAATGATAACTGCGTCGGGCTGAAACTAGTCCTCGCACCTGGCGTTGCATTGCGCCGGGTGTATGATAGGGCCCTTGAAGTGTACCCTCAACACAATTAAGCACCTTTCTTTTTCTCGAGAGTGGTAAGCAATCTAAATGCCCTAAAGTCAAAATGAATTCAAAATTGTCTCTGTTTACTTTATTAATGCACATTCCTGATCTTATTGTGCACATTTCATCAGTGCATGTTTTTCTAAAGGAAATAAATTGTTTGTCTTTGCAATCTTTGCAATTCTGGTGAATGCCCACTTTTCATGAACCAATTAATTCCCTTTAGATAAAATCAAGTCCTGCCCTACATTTGTTTTTCTTATTGAATATCCTGCATGTTTCACTTGGAAATGCATCACATTATAGAAGTAAAATTGTTTTTAAATGTGGTTTCATGTATAGCTGCATTTTCTTTTGCAATGTTTCCCCATCAGGGAAAACAGTGAAAGCCATTTATAGCTGAGAATAAGACTGATCTCAGTTTTTCCCCTTATTATCTGACTTGTTTTGCTAGCTGATGCTATGTGTGGGAACATGGCGTACGTTTATTAGTGCACGCTTTGATCCGATAATGTCTTACTGTCTGTCTGTCTCTGGCAGAGGAGTGAACAAACAGAGCTAGCACTGTGAGCGAGGGCCCGGCGCGTATGACCGCCCTCCTCCACTCTTCCTCTTCCCTCTCCATGGGTGGGACTCCCTTAGGGCTCCAGAGCCATACACACCATCTCTCATACTGAACATTATCATTGTTCCTCTAATCACACGAACCGTGAACTCTGACTTTTCTGGGTAGGGCCCACACGGCGAGTGGCGTGGAATCGGGGCTGAAGATCGTATCGGCCGCCATGCCGCAGATACAGAGGGAAAACATGTCAGTTTTGTTTCAGTTGGGCTTATGCCATATCTGATATGAAGCTGCCTCTTTGGACAGGAAATGAAAAATAACCCTGCAAAATACTTAAAAGCACTGATTAATAAAGTGAAAATTGCCATTTAAATCGACCTCGGTTGAAAAGGGCTTGTTTGTGCTCCAACATATGCAGCAATCTAAATAAAGTGAAGCATTTTAAGATAAACAAATAAGATAAACGTAATTCCTATTGGTGGTATGATATATTTTTAAAGTGCACTTTCCTGAAACACCCATGCCAAGGAAAGTGTTTAGATAGTCTGCTAAGTGCAGCTGAAAAGCTTCTTAACTTTGTCTTCCCGGCGCACATAACCTTTATTCATCCTTGTAATTATGACTTCCCTCCAGATCTATTTGTCTGAAGCACCAGTTCAGTGAAATGGACTGAGAATCAATGCTAGGACTTTAATGTTCCTTCAGGAGGAAATGTGTTTGCATCAATGCACATAGTGGGAAGTTGACACAGGGCTGCTGAAGGGATCTGTGTTTATGTTGCGGCCAGCTCAGCAGCGAGGCCAATAGCGTCGGTGGGCTCCCCGAGCCACACCATGAGTCAGTTTTTCCACTCGATAGCCACTAAGAAAACAGATCAGCGCTGCTGGACACAGATATGCAGAGAGCACAGGATGTGCTGTTGTGGAACATCCAGGGGATTTTTCTGTTTCCATTGGTTTTGGCCTCATTGAATGTCCACTGTGCTTGTCTAATCACATTGATCTAAAAGGATGAAGCTTGAGCATATTTGTTAGTGCATGATCTGCATTAATTCGGAAATCTTCTACATTCATCCAACAGTTTGCACAGTGCAGTTCCCCATCTTGCGGGTCAGTTCTGAGTGGTCAGTTGTGAAGGATGCAGCAGATGCTGTAATGCTCCACTACTGTGACCCACACACCTGAATCAATGATCTTACAAATCTCTTAAAATTGCCAAAAATGCACTAATTTAAACAAATATATGCTGGGTTAAGTGCCTTTTATGCATCATTTCATCATCAATGGATCAATAACTGCTGCCATGATCAATATAATCTCTTTTAATAAAATGTAATTTACTGTAAAAATTCTGTCATCATAGTTCATCCAAATAGTTCACCAAGTAATGAAATACTGTCATTGTTTACTCACCTTTATGTTATTCCAAACCTATATGACTTCATTTCTTCTGTGGAATGAAGATTAAATACGTCTCTGTGCTTTTTGTCCATACAATGAAAGTCAGTGGGGTCCAATGTTGCTTTGGACTCCTGACTTTCATTGTATCTAAACAGTTGAAGCATTCTTCAAAATATATTCTTTTATGTTCTGGAGAAGAAAATCACACAGGTTTGGAAGGACATAAGGGTGACATGATAATGACAGAATGTTCATTTTTGGGCAAACTGTCCCTTTTAATAGAAAGAATGTGTCTGTGCTAAAAAACATTACAATAATTTATAGTTTCATAATATAAAAGATGAAGGTAAACATATTTGGCTTGTTGTCAGTGATGGAGCATTCATCCACATGACTGAAATTGTAAATATCTCCTGTACTTATTTAATTAAGATATAATGCTTAAATAATATTCAAGGTGGAATTGATGTGGTGATGAGATGTTGTGCGGTAAGTGTCTGTTTAAATGTCATTGATCAAAATGATTTGATGAACATATATCATATTGCTGTTTTTACTGTATTTTTGATCTAATAAATGCAGCCTTAGTTGAGCATAAGAGACTAAAACATTAAACATTAAAAAATCGAACAGCCTCCAAACTAAGTTTAAACCTTCTAAAACTCAATTTAAACATCCCTGTCATAGTCAAAACCAGCACAGATGAATACGATTTTTTTCCCCCTGAAATGCCACCAGCTCTTTAGTGATTTCACCTTTATAGTTACTTTGGATAAAAGCATCTGTTAAATGGCTACTTACTAGAAATACTCATTAGCAGAATGTTCCTGCTCTCTTTATCTGTACTGATTAGTCTCAGATGGTTGCTGTTTAAGGGTCCTAAGATTATAGCTCTCCTTAGAAAGTGGTGTAAATCTTCACTAATTGTCATTGTGACAGCTTTAGGGAGAGTGTGTAAACAGAACTGCTCTGGCTCACGGACTGAAAGCATGTGTGACCCCCTCTGACTGCTCCAGGCGGGTGAGAGCTCCTGGCTTGGGTGAGATAAGAGCAGATAGACTCTGACTGAGACCCACTTCCTGTCCTAAAGCTCTAACTCAACAGTTTTTTGTCAATTGCTTGTCCTTTCTTCTCTCCCTTTCCTGCCTGCTTGCATGGCTGTGCTTTCACTAGAAATGCATTGCGATTTATTTTTCTGTATCTATCTAGTATTAAGAAATTCTTGAAACTGTCAAAATTGTACTCAATTAAAAATATCAGGCCTAAAATAAATCGTATTGACAATAAAAAAAAAAAACAAAGTATACACATTTAATCATACTGAAGTATTTAAAAGTAAAATGTTGTCTTAGTTTTGTAATTGACAGACTATGCTACTTTAATCATCATTTTCTCTATTACACTTTGCTCTAGGACAATCTAGACAATTAAACTGTAACCAATATCCTTAAATTTGTTACCTGATAATGTTAATCAGCATCTGATTTTCTGCTTGTTTGACGTTTGAATATATTTATACCGTGCCCACACTTGAATCACGTTTGTTTGCAATCTTAAGCAATATCTATTAATACCTAATTAATACTTCTGTTAAGGACTATAGTTGCATCCAAATGCACTTTTCACTGAAATAGATGTGATTGGCTATAAAAGTTCATATTTGGCATTTACATATGCATTTAATAGACATTTTTAACCGCAAAATAATACTGAAGCTGTATAATGTACTTCTCAAATACTTCACATCCCTGACTACAACTTAATTTTGTTTTTGATTATGTGAGTTTTGAATGTTTTGAGTTTCAATCTAAGATAGATACACAAGTATTGAGGTCATTTCTACATGCCCAGCAGTCCTTGAGTACTGCATTAAGATGACAGGAACCATTTTATCCTACTGTTTGAGTTAGTTTGCTTGTAGATGTTATCATCTAAAAATAACAGGGAGAGATGTTTGTTTTGACATCAGAAAAGAGCAAGGCTTTGTTTGCTCTCTCGAGCAAGTTTGCCATAAGATTGTTTTTTGTCCACACAGTGTGCGGAGGGCGGTAGAGAAGTGTCCCGCTGTCAGCAGCAGCATGGTTTGGCACAGAGGCACAAGTGATCTCATCTCAACGTCGAGGCCTTTCTGGTAGCAGGAGAGATGGGCTGATGTCAGGCAGGGTTCAAAGCATGGCATTGAGCTCTGTTTGCAGCTCTGATCTTCATATGCTGCCAGGACACATGGTAATCACCAGTGTTGGGTGTAATTAATTACTAAGTAATCTAATTACTGACATTTAATTACTTTTCCCTTAAAAAAAGTAGGAATTATTCTTAATTTTTCTGTAATTTAATTACTGTTCTGAATACTGTATAGACTATAGAACAATTCTATATAAAACAATAGTGGATTTAACATCAAAATTTAATGTTAAAATGTATGTTTTTAATGTAAACTTCTTTCTTTACACACTTTGGTCAGTTCAAGAATAATTTATGCACTATTGTTTATTTGAAAGAATCAAAAGTGCAGTTTCGTGCCTGTCCTTGTATTGTTCAACTGGTCGAGGTTGATATGAAATGTAGAAAGTAATTAGTAATAAGTAATTCAATACTTTCTAGAGAGAGTAATTAGTACAGTAATCTAATTACACTGTTGAAGATGTAATTAGTAGGCCTAGCTAGTTATTAATTACTTTTTTAGAGTATCTTACCCAACACTGGCACAGAAACAGTGCCTGTATCAGTAAAAAATAAGCATTACAGCTTTATGAGATGTGACTGTAGTGATAGCCATTTTAGAAATGTCATCAAAACTATATCTCAGAGAATAAGCCAGTTTAAGAACCACAATATCACAGTCCTCATTTTGTTGTCAGGTGAATTTTCATCCTCTGTTTGAATAGATTCACAGTGATGCATTGTTTTGATTCAAAGTCTTACTGCGGCAAATATCTGTTGAATAGGCCTTTACTTAGCCAAAGATATTAAAAGCTGACAGAACTAGTTACACATCAGCATCTGTTTATTTCATTCCTGGCACAAAGCAATGATCGTGTGAATGGGAGAATCTGCTGAACTGCAAACTCATTCTAATGTAGATGATATACAATGGCACATTTACAAATCAATATAGTGCATAGTGAGCATTTGATTGATTAGATCTTAAAGTATCTGAGATGTGATTGCTGATCTCAAGATTTCTTGGCTTTCCAAGATGGGAAGTATAATGTAAAGTAAGGCTGAGGGTTGCAGGAAAGGGTCTTCTCTTGAAGCATTTAGATAAGAGGTGGGACAAAGCTCTGGGTTCCAGTTTCCTAAGAAACCTTCCTCTTTGTTTGCTTAGATGTTTGATTTCATGAGGCCAATGTGTATTGCTAATGGCAGTTTTAGTTCTACCTGTTATTGTCTCACTTTCATTGAAGTATAGCCTGTCATAAAATATGCATTACATTTTTTATTTGAGGTGGAAGTATTAAAAGATCAAATACTCTTCATAGATTCTTTATTGGCATCTAATGTTACATGAAGAACCTTTAACATCCATGGAACCTTTCCACTGCACAAAAGATTCTTTATAGTGGAAAAGGGTTCTTTAGATTATTAAAATGTTCTTCACACTAAGAAAAATGAGAACTGCTCAGTGAAAGGTTGTTTGGGGAACCCAAATGGTTCTTTAATGGCATCTTTAGGGGAAAAAGAAAAAAGTTTGAAACCACATTTTGGGCTGTCCCAGATGAAAGATATCCAATCGTGGCGATTTCTGTGGTCGTGGCTCCTAAACGGTGGTCGGAGAGATTCAAAAGACGGCCGTTGTCACGATTTTGTGACCAAAGATAGCCTGCGATGAATTTCTGACAGTGTCAGAAATTTAGCATGATCATCTCACAGTGTGTTTGCTGCTACGTCTACTGACTAGCCAATAAAAATGCAACATGAAATGGCGTATTGATCAACATATGGCGCTAAACTTAAAGCTGCAGTCCGTAAGTTTTGCCTCTTTGTCGCCATCTCTGTTTGAAACCTGGAATTGCAGTTATTTGCGGCTCCTCAGCGCAGATGAATCTACTGTTTTGAGGAGGAATATGTGTAGGCTGTCACCGCACCGGTGAGGATACTGTACTTCAGAATTACAGATACTACGTCTTGGAAGTACGACCAAAATAAGAATTTTCACCGGAAAATGTCATCTGAACAAGTAACATGTCTGCCACTTTTGTTCTGACCAACTGAGAAAAAAAGCATTACAATAAATCACGCTACCAACGGTGATTAAATCTAACGATCGCTTTGCTTATATCACATCAAACCGTGCAAATTATTAGTATTGTCATACCTCGTTCTCAAATTGTTAATGGTAACAATATTAGCATTGCGTGACTGTGTGTATTAGCATTACCTGTAGATTTTAGTTTCCGTACAGTCTAATCTTTTGCTTTTGACTACGGGTGAATTTCCAGTTGTCACTGATGATCGTCGTTTGGACCTTTCTGGATTACAATCCGCCATCAAAATGATAAATTTAATTATTGTGAATCGGGCTATGGTAAGAAGATAGTTTTGAACACTGGCTGGTTATGTACTTGCTCAAAATTAGATTTTGGATCATTTTTAACCAAACAAAGTTACGGACTGCAGCTCTAAAACTATTACCTCGAGCTCCATTTGCAGAATTGGCATGCCAAGTTGGCCACTTTTCCCTAACCATGATCGCGTCCATATTTTCCTCTTTTACTTCCTCCTCTTTTTTTCAGTGCACATAAAAACTGCAAAAGTGCAATTCATTTGGCTTGTTAGCACTAGCGCATGTTGATGACATTTTATCATTCTATACTAACTTGTGTCGTAGCGTACGATTCAATGGGCATGATCATCGTACAGTCTACAAACATGTCGTACCCAAGTTTATTAGATCCATGTCGTACAGTGTGATTTGTAATGATCTTACAGGATTGCCAAAATCGCACAGTCTGTAGCAGGCATAAGAGCAAATGACAAAATAAATTCCAGTCCACAAGAATATTGCAGAAAAGTGCCAATTTTGTTACAAAACCAACTAAGTTAGTGAAAAATACAGATTTTTCTCTTTATAAACCAATAAAACAAGTCCTACAAATGGTCTCTGTTAACAGGCAGTACCTTTCAGAGGTACTTCGCTCCACCTGTCTCATGATTCATTTGTTCTCAGTAATGGTATTGTGCCCCAGGTGCTCTCAAGATCCCCCTCAGCACATTTGAATCACTTTGTTTCCTCTTAGCCGCTTCTTTTTTTGTTGAAGAACAATGAATGTCTTTGTTTGGCAAACCTACATTGCCGATTAAAGACTAACACACTGATTAGCACTGTTATCAGGACGACCCGTGAATAAAACCTCGCTCAGAAGCTGCTGGAAATTACTCTCTCAGCATTGCACTGGTGCTGTGTTACAGAAGAATAACATTGTAAATCATTCAACAGAGATACAGACCCAATAAAACTGTGGGTCGGATATTCTGTGTGTTGGCAGTTTATGTGAAAGTTTACTTGATTGCTATTTAATATCCTAAGGGGACCCTTGTTTTGGCACATTCCAGACCGGGTCAGTCACATTCCATGTGTGGATTTAAGTCAGTGGGGAGAGTGCAGGGATTTGGGACAGTGCCTGTGTTTGGACTGATAAGGGCGAGTGTTAAGGCGTGATGTGTCTCTATGTCATATCTCTTTTAAAGCTTACAAGTCCAATGCAATGCAGAAAATAATCAGCCTTTTATTTAATTAAATTCCAGTCGTAACCAATTAAATAGCAAAAAGTTACTTTTTAGCTAATAAACTCAGCAGCAATGTAGCCTGTCTTTGGAAAGTGTGTGTCATTATTAAACAGTGCATTAACTTCATCAAAATGACTTCATGGTGCATTATGTATACAGAAAGTTTCCAAAAAATTAGTCCGGGACCTAAGGGTAATTCACATGCTCCGATATTGTAGCTTGTGTTTGGGTGGCCTGAGTTCGAACACAGCTAGGGTCATTCCCTGATCTCACCCCTTCATTCTCCCCATCGTTTCCTGTAACTGTCCAATCAAAAAGGCAAAGGCCCCAAAATTAAAACAAATAAATAAACTGGTGGTCATGTTGAGACAACTAATTGCTATATCAACAGAACATATGGATCCATGTCTGTACATACACATTCAGATGTACGTACACTACCAGTCAAAAGTAGGGTCTCCACTTGATGTCTACTATAAAATCTAAAGCAAACGCAGACTTCATATACACTACCAGTCAAAAGTTTGGACACACTTTCCCATCAAAGAGAATGGGAAAGTGTGTCCAAACTTTTGACTGGTAGTGTATATGAAGTCTGCTTTTGCTTTAGATTTTACAGTAGACATCAAGTGGTGACCCTACACAGGACCAAAATACAAAAGTAAACAAAAACATTCATAAAACCAAGAATAAAAATGTATGAACCCTTGTGAAAAAGAAGAGCTCTTAATTGTATTGAATGTGCACTTGTAGTGTAGTTCAAGGCTTAAATGTTTATACTAAAAAAAATATTTGCAGATATAATATTAATGAAATAAAAGAACACTTAATTATACTTAAAGAGAATACACTTTCAAAACATACTTAAGTACACTTTTAACAAGTACACTTTGTAATAATGTAAAATTAAAAGTTTTAATTTAAAGTACAATTTTAATTAAATTAAATTGAAATTTTATTAATCTTTTTGACGTGATTTCCACTGAAACAGGAAGACAAGACGGGACATATCGAACAGCTCCTCCCATTTTTTAAAATAGCCAAAATAGCCGTTGAGCTCAGTAAAGCCTCAGTTTCCTCCTAATCTCTAACAGTTTCTCCTCCTAATCTCCTCCATATCGCTTTAATATATAGCATTCTGTGCAGAATTCAAATGGGTTTGATATGTTTTCTGGTCTGCGTCAACTTGCGCATATGATCCGCTCTGTGCTATCTTGTCTCTGGACCGGAGCAGACTGTGTGTGCGCTGCGGTGGTTTGTGTGACACTAACGTGAGACCAGACTTCATTTGCCCCAGTGGAAAGCGTATTTACACTGTCTGAATCGTTCCCTATTCCCCTATAAATCTGCATTATGTTCTATTCACCATGTAGAAAGTAGTAAATGTATGAATAAGTGATAGATTTCAGCCGCAGCTTCAGCGTCTATTTATTATTTACAATCTAGAGAGCATTTAATTGGAGAAAAAGTCTGATGAGAAGTTTCAGAGTGATATAATCAAAATCATTGATCCATATTGGCAGAAGTGAGAGACTGTAAGTTTTGAATGCTTATCTCTCCTAAATGCTAATTTTGTCATTGTTTTGGCACGCACTATAGCTTATAGTTAACAGTAAGACTAACATATTCATGCTAAAAGCCAAAAAAACATATAATTTGTTGTGTGTTATTTGATATTACATTTAAACATTTTAAAATATTTTACATTTACTAAATTTCAAATTACCGGTAATCATTACAAATAGGCCTACATGACATTTCAATGATAAATGTGCACATATCAAAGACAACAGAAGTATGAAATTACACATAACGATGTACTTCAGCCCTAGTTTAATGGGTCAAAAGATTGGATATTTTTTCCATAATAAGTACTATTTTTAAAAGTATGCTAAAGTATACTTCTTTTTAGGGGGGTTATAGTGACTACATGTCCAACAGTATGCAAAAAGTAATCATGACATAGGTGGAAAAGGAAAATTGACCATTTTGGTTTGATGGGTATTTTCGTGGTTGGATACTCTGTGCAGCCAAAAATTTTGCCCACAAAGCACACAGCGGTCAGCAAAAGCCACATTTTAACCTTGCTGCAAGTGAACCCATATTTAAAATCATTTTCTTTTTACCTTGTACATAACCTGTCCGTGTTGGTGTCTGTCTAATTTGGCTGCTTCTGTCAAATGACAGATCAATTTCCACCAAAAATGTATTATCCTATCTTAATCCACGATTATTCAGTCGCATTTTATTGTTTGCAATTGGCTGCTAGCAATTTTTGGATCACAACCAACCAGGTATAAAGCACTGTTCAGGAATGAACCCTCACATTCGAATATGCAATTTGCATGTCTCTTCATACATGACTGACCCTCAAAGATCTCTATCACATCTCTGTGCATTGGTGGTGATTTTAATGGCCGGGTGTAATGGGGAAACTGCATTGATTGCAGAGCCGTTCCCAGGGTCCATCTCTCCAGGGAGAGATCTGGATTGTTGTATGGATCTCTCCACCATCATTACAGCCAATGAGATGCACAATAGGTCAGGGAGATGAGATAACATTGTCTGCTGGGGAGCCGCAGGTGGGAAGCTCAACAGGGCATTATTAGGTGTCCTGGTCTCAGGGTATAGCATTGCTCTTAGCCTCAGGGGCTCTGCCCCACCATCTGCCATGACTCTCTCTCTCTCTCTCTCTCTCTCTCTCTCTCTCTCTCTTTCCTTTTCCCTCCCTCCCTCACTCTTGCACATGCTCAGTTTGGTCACTCTGAGTAAAAAGTATGACAAATTTACACTTGCTTCTTCTGTCATCAAGCTATACACAAAAAAAAGTAAACGAGAGGTCTATAAGCTTTGTTAATTTCCTGTATCCAAACACTTCTGGTTTTCCAGAGCCTCTCCCGTTTCTGAACCTGGTCTGTCTCTTATGATTTTCGTTCATTGAAACAATTGCTGTCCGTCAAATAACAAAGGAACAGCAACAACATCAGAACAGTAGATGACAAAGGAAGTTGTAAGTGATATCGCCACATAAAGCCTCTCACTGCAGTTTGACCCGTTTCCGCAATTGTTCTCTTTGTGGCTCTATTGAATGTAAAACAGTTGGAAAACATAGAGTGATTGTGTCTGTTCTCAAGTTACCTCTGATCAAGTTACAAAAATAAGATCCTAAAAGAACTTCAGACACCCTGGAACTTCGATAGAAAGTAACAATTTCAGAATAATTATTTTTTTCGATTAGCACCATGCTGCCATGTTGTTAAGAGAAAAGTCTTCACCTCTGCATATTTCCATATTTTAATTGTAAATGTTCTGTAAACACTATAAACACCAGGCAGCTTTCAAAATAGCTCTTGAATGGTGGAATAATTGGAAATCAATTAGTAGGGAAAAGGAAGAACTCTTACAAGTAAAAGACCATTATAGAAGAATGCAAACAAAAGGATGTGAGAATGTGTGGAAGAGGAAGCTTTCAGGCCCAAAATTTACATTCAAATGACTAACAGGGTGAAGGCAAGAAAGCACCTGGAAACATCGGAGGAACACCATATCTCTGTCAGTCATACCTTCCAACAGGTTAAAGAAATAAATTAAAATCCAGGTAGTCGAGGTAGATTAGGGTTTAGGGATCGCCAGGCGGCCACAGAAAACCTAAGGGGAAAAAATGTATTTTATCATAATGAATAGTTAATGCATATATTAGAATACATATATACATTAGAAAATGCGATATTCAAATGACACTTAACACATTCTGATGTGTACTACTACAACTACTATTAATACTAATACTACTACTAATACTACTAGTACTATTATTAATAATAATAATAATAATAATAATACAAAGTAAATTTTCCAGTTTTCCAGATATTATTTCCTTGATTTATTTAGGCTTTAGTACAGGGTAAAAAAAAACAAAAAAACAAAGCTAATCATTTAATTCATATTTATTTTATTTATTTATTTTTTTCTATAAAGTGCAGATATACACTACCAACATTTTGAGGTTGGTAAGTTTTTTTTTTAATCTTATGAAATAAGTCTTCTATGCTCACCAAGGCTGCTTTATTTGAATGTATTTTAAAATCTAATATACTGTATTCCTGTGATGTCAAAGCTGAATTTCCAGCATCATTTCTCCAGTCTTCAGTGTCACATGATCCTTCAGAAATCAGGGCTGCGTTCAGACATGTTGCAAAACGTTATTTAAATGGAAACAGTGGTGCGTTGAACACCCTGTTCTGATGACGCAAGAGTTGCAACTATGGCAGCTGAGAAGGCCATTCTTTGTGTTCTTTTTGAAGAATTTTCTGAGCCTGATGAAATCGGTATAAATACACTATAAAACTATAAAATTCTTACGACAAAAATGTCTTCTAATATCTTCAGTTGTTGCATATACCGAGCTGCAGCGGACACATTTGTAAACAACTTTACTTGGATCCATTGTGTGAGCATGTCTCTTTAATACCGCGTGGTTTATATACATGTTGCTGCTGATTGGGCTGACATTTTTGACACACCCACCAAACAAGAGAAAACTATCTCAAACCCTTTGCACACCGTTGCACACCTTTTCCAGGAAACATGTCGTTCAACCCGGAAACCGTAGCAAAACGTTGCGCACTGGTTTGAGCTTGAACGTGCCCCAGTTTAATATGATGATTTGCTGCTCAATAAACATTTCTTATTATTATCACAATTGAAAACAATTCTGCTGCTTAATATTTTGGTGGAACCCGCAATACATTTTTTCAGGATTCATTAATGATTAAAGTTCAAAAGAACAGCATTTATTTGAAATAGAAAGTTTGGCCCCACTTTATATTAAGTGGCCTTAATTACTTTGTATTTACATCAAAAAAATAACTACAATGTACTTATTGTGTTCATATTGTATTGCAAAACACTTTTGCTGATATTGAGGTGGGATACGGGTAAAGTTAGGGACAGGTGTGGTGGTATGGGTAAGTTTAAGGGTAGGGTTAGGTGTAAGGGAAGTGTCAACAGTGTAATTATAAATGTGATTACAGAAATGAATTACAGATGTAATTACATGCAGGTAATTTTAAAAATATAAGTACAATGTAAAAACATGTATGTACACAATAAGTGCATTGCATCAAATTAATTAAAATGTTAGTACATAGTAGTTAAGGCCACTTAATATAAAGTGGGTCCGAAATCTTTTGTAACATTATAAATGACTTTACTTTTGCTTTTGATCAATTGAATGCATAGTTGAATAAAAGTATTATTCAACTATGCATTAAATTGATCATATATATATATAACTACTATATATATATATATATATATATAACTTACTAACCCCAAACTTTTGTAGTGTATATTTGAACATGTAAATATATAGCTTCCTTTATATTTTAGGAAGGTGGTCCCTCGCAAAGGGCATCATCATATTTGGCTTCAAAAAGATTGAAAACCCCTGAAATACTGTAGATGAGCCTTTGCTATGCTTGAGATGATGGTGGTTTTCATCTCCAGTTTTGGTGTATGGATCAAATTATCCTGGGTGTCATTCAGTATAATTTGTGGCACATCCTGCATAAGCTTTTTCTTTATGGTGGAACGGCTGGTCAGAGCATGAATCTGTCGACGGACTGCTTTGTACACATTGTGCCCAGACCTCTAGACCTGGCCATCCTTTGATCTGAGGCCAAGGTGTCAAATCAGAGATGATTCCTCTAACACACGTGTGGACCATCACTCCAGACATGACACACACAAGCAGAACTTCAGGGCTATTGAATTAAGGCTTGCCGTCTGGCCTGCAGGCTTCAGAGCACGAAGATCATTATCTCCATGTGGACAATCACAGCATAACAGCTTAGAAGAAATGCAAAAACCACCGTGGGACCTTTACGACTTGATGGTCGCATGGTGACTTTACTTTAAAACTGGCAAAACAGTGTCTTCTGATGTGTCGTAATGATTGTACCCTTTGAAGATCTCACATAACAGCTGTAAGTGCTCTTACCTGTTTTGACTTTCAACAGGCTCTGCGCATTTTTCTCGTTCTCAGTCAATTTTCCCTGTTTTATAAACATCCAGGAATTGCAGACTTGCTGTCTACAAGACCAAAATTAGGGTATACTTTATTTAAAGGTGACCTTGTGCAGAGTAATATTAATTAACAACATGTACTTACTATAGGGTTAGAGTTTGGTTTAGGGTTAGTTGTGTGTAATTATGCATAGTTATTACTATAGTAAGTACATGTGTAACAAGGACACTGTAAAACAAAGTGTTACCCAAAATCATGCAACAAACTGGTAGCAGAGATGCATCTGTGAAAATACTCAAAAATTATTAAAGCAACTCACCTCATGCTCCCACATATGGTATATTCGTCAGTAACAGACACCTCGAACCTGATCTGTGACCTCTGAACCCTGGATAACATGCTTAGAAATGCTAATTATCAACATATCCCACATTTGAACCACGTCGCCATATATCCTGAGAGTGTTCTCAGCTTCTTTCCATTCATTAATCTTGCAAACATGTCTGATGGCAAGATGTTTGCAGTGGCTGGTTGTCTTTGGCATATCTGCTGTCTTGTTTTGAAAGGGTGAAATGGATAAGCGGCTAGCCGCATGAGCAGTGGATGCAAGAGATGCGCTTGTGCACGTCCAAAAGGCTAATGATTTTAACAGATGACCCCGCTCTGGTCCTCAACACAGCCCCCAGAAGACCTCCAATATCATGATTTATGCACGTCTGGTAAACAAAACGGCTCAACACGGGCTAAATCAGCACAGCACATTAGCGTAGGAATGACACTGCACAGACCATAAACATAGACCAGTTGTCATTTATATAAAGAACTCTTAATACATTGTTCTTTATCATAATCTAATAATAATAATAATACACAAAATAACTCATTTTAATACACATAGTTGTGATTATAAATTTTGATTGGATGAGCTGTATTTGACCCTACTCTAAATGTTCATTCTGTTTGTAACTATACAATTCGGCTTACAAGTTTACATACAACTTGCAGAATATGTAAGATGTTAATAATTTTAACAAAGTAAGAGGGATCATATCAATTGCATTTTATTTTTTTATTTAGCACTGTCCTGAATAAGGCATTTCACATAACAGATGTTTAACTTTTGATCTGGTTTATTTATGTAAATTCAGTTATTATTTTGTCTTGTGGACTATATGTAAACATCTGTTATGTGAAACAGCTTATTCAGAACAGCATTATTTGAATAAAAATATAACACATTTTTATTATTTTTAACTTATTTTGTTAAAATCTTGCATATTCTGCAAGAGGTATGTAAACCTAGCAGAAATGAATAGTTCAGCCATGAAACTCGATTAGCATTCTGATTGGTTGTTTCAGTGGAACGTTTACAGCCAGTCAATTTCACATATCCATTACCACATGCACTTTTTAGTCACGACACGCCCAAACTAATACACAAAGGCTGCGCACTAAAATTCTTATTCTAGCCCTCCTCCTCCCTAGCACCACCTGCCTAGATCTGCTATGTGGGGTCTCTCTCTCTCTTTAGCAGCAGCAGCATCATGTTTCCATTCATTTTATGCTCTGAGCATTTAGCAGAAGCAAGTCGTACTTGAGATCTAGTCCACCAAGACCAAACCACATTACATTTACATTAATAAAATGTGTAATAAACTATCCCAATAGTTGTCATGACTAAACTGTATTCAACATTGCTGTCTTTTATCAGACTTTTTGGACACTCAGATCACCAACTCGATGTGATTACTGATCGCTTTACCAGTGGTAAAATCATTATAACTCACAGCCTCTCATAGCTTATTGCTTTATTAGCATAAACAAGATTGTATATTAAGATAGTTATTATGTTTTTTTTGAAGGAAAATATGATGATCATCTCATATATATATATATATATATATATATATATATATATATATATATATATATATATATATATACAAACCCGATTCCAAAAAAGTTGGGACACTGTACAAATTGTGAATAAAAAAGGAATGCAATAATTTACAAATCTCATAAACTTATATTTTATTCACAATAGAATATAGATAACATATCAAATGTTGAAAGTGAAACATTTTGAAATGTCATGCCAAATATTGGCTCATTTTGGATTTCATGAGAGCTACACATTCCAAAAAAGTTGGGACAGGTAGCAATAAGAGGCCGGAAAAGTTAAATGTACATATAAGGAACAGCTGGAGGACCAATTTGCAACTTATTAGGTCAATTGGCAACATGATTGGGTATAAAAAGAGCCTATCAGAGTGGCAGTGTCTCTCAGAAGTCAAGATGGACAGAGGATCACCAATTCCCCCAATGCTGCGGCGAAAAATAGTGAAGCAATATCAGAAAGGAGTTTCTCAGAGAAAAATTGCAAAGAGTTTGAAGTTATCATCATCTACAGTGCATAATATCATCCAAAGATTCAGAGAATCTGGAACAATCTCTGTGCGTAAGGGTCAAGGCCGGAAAACCATACTGGATGCCCGTGATCTTCGGACCCTTAGACGGCACTGCATCACATACAGGAATGCTACTGTAATGGAAATCACAACATGGGCTCAGGAATACTTCCAGAAAACATTGTCGGTGAACACAATCCACCGTGCCATTCGCCGTTGCCGGCTAAAACTCTATAGGTCAAAAAAGAAGCCATATCTAAACATGATCCAGAAGCGCAGGCGTTTTCTCTGGGCCAAGGCTCATTTAAAATGGACTGTGGCAAAGTGGAAAACTGTTCTGTGGTCAGACGAATCAAAATTTGAAGTTCTTTTTGGAAAACTGGGACGCCATGTCATCCGGACTAAAGAGGACAAGGACAACCCAAGTTGTTATCAGCGCTCAGTTCAGAAGCCTGCATCTCCTCTGGTATGGGGTTGCATGAGTGCATGTGGCATGGGCAGCTTACACATCTGGAAAGGCACCATCAATGCTGAAAGGTATATCCAAGTTCTAGAACAACATATGCTCCCATCCAGACGTCGTCTCTTTCAGGGAAGACCTTGCATTTTTCAACATGACAATGCCAGACCACATACTGCATCAATTACAACATCATGGCTAGGAAGAAGGATCCGGGTACTGAAATGGCCAGCCTGCAGTCCAGATCTTTCACCCATAGAAAACATTTGGCGCATCATAAAGAGGAAGATGCGACAAAGAAGACCTAAGACAGTTGAGCAACTAGAAGCCTGTATTAGACAAGAATGTGACAACATTCCTATTCCTAAACTTGAGCAACTGAGAATCCCCAGTCCCCAGACGTTTGCAGACTGTTATAAAAAGAAGAGGGGATGCCACACAGTGGTAAACATGGCCTTGTCCCAACTTTTTTGAGATGTGTTGATGCCATGAAATTTAAAATCAACTTATTTTTCCCTTAAAATGATACATTTTCTCAGTTTAAACATTTGATATGTCATCTATGTTGTATTCTGAATAAAATATTGAAATTTGAAACTTCCACATCATTGCATTCTGTTTTTATTTACAATTTGTACAGTGTCCCAACTTTTTTGGAATCGGGTTTGTATATATATATATATATATATTCCCTGGTGGCTGTGGCCTCTTTCAGCAGGATAATATGCCCTGCAACAAAGCAAAAATGGTTCAGGAATGGTTTAAGGAGCACAACAACGAGTTTGAGGTGTTGACTTGGCCTCCAAATTCCCCAGATCTCAATCCAATCGAGCATCTGTGGGATGTGCTGAACAAACAAGTCCGATCCACGGAGGCCCCACCTCGCAACTTACAGGACTTAAAGGTTCTGCTGCTAACATCTTGTTGCGAGATACCACAGCACACCTTCGGGGGTCTAGTGGAGACCATGCCTCAACAGGTCAGGGCTGTTTTGGCAGCAAAAGGGGGACCAACTATGGCAAGCCGTTTTGACTTTTATTCATTCACAGGATATGAATTCTTGATATCAACAATTCAATTTTCACTAGTTAAAATGCTAATTCTTGATATCAACAATTCAATTTTCACTAGTTAAAATGCTAATTTTTGATATCAACAACTCAATTTTCACTAGTTAAAAAGCTAATTCTTGATATCAACAATTCAATTTCAACTAGTAAAAACTCTAATTCTTGATATCAGTAATTGTATTTTCACTAGTGAAATGTCACCATAGGCTGCCATTCAAATTCAATTGGAATTGAATTCTTGATATCAACAATTGAATTGCTAGTAAAAATGTTCATTTTTGATATCAACAATTCAATTGCCACTAGTGACAATGTTAATTTCTGATATCATGAATGCGATTGTTACTAGTAAGAAAGCCATTTTAGATATCTGAAATTATATTGATATCAGGAATTGAATTCTTGATATCAACAATTGAATTCTTGATATCAGAAATGCTAATTGTTGATATCAAGAATTCAATTCCTGATATCAACAATTGAATTTGAATGGCAGCCTATGGTGACATTTCACTAGTGAAAATTGAATTGTTGATATCAAGAATTAGCATTTTATCTAGTGAAAATTGAATTGTTGATATCAAGAATTAGCTTTTTAACTAGTAAAAATTGAATTGTTGATATCAAGAATTAGCATTTTATCTAGTGAAAATTGAATTGTTGATATCAAGAATTAGCTTTTTAACTAGTAAAAATTGAATTGTTGATATCAAGAATGAATAAAAGTCAAAACGGCTTGCCATAGACCAACACAATATTAGGAGATTATCAGGTCATAATGTTATGCCTGATCTGTGTATAATACAAACAATATAAAAATATTAAAAACTCTGATGTGATTAATTACAGAAAAAAGTGTGATTAATTAGTTTTTTTTTTTTTTTATCGGTTGACAGCACTATGTGTGTGTGTGTGTGCGCGTGTGTGTGTGTGTGTGTGTGTGTGTACATGTAAAAGATCAGGTGACTCACTGTAGTACAAGACTGGTTGTAGGAATTGACTGAAGAGACAATATCTTCAGACAGCAGAGACAGACGTCCACTGTTTTTGGACACAGAACAAGTCGACCTGTCAGGTTTAAGAGGCCTAATCTTATCAAAGAACTTAAAATAGAGGGCCAGGCGACACTACTGTCTCGACAGGTGTGAAATGTCACAAGCACAGCGTTATGTGCTACACGTGGCTGGGAGTCCTTAAAAAAAAAAATGATACTACTTTTCGAGATTTATTTCACAGTTCAATTGTAGTATTGCCACGCTCTGCCTTACAGTTTGCTGCATTATGCAACAGTTAATTCATGAAGTACAAATTTAATTACTGAATGAAGGTTTAATCCATATTTTCTTTGTTAAATTAAGCCATTTAAATAATTCTCATTTGATTAAATAAAAATATAAATATAAATAATCTATAATAAAAAAAAAAATAATCTATCTAAATTTAATAAAATCAAATCTATATGTTACATTATCAAAAATTCCTCATGTCCTTGACATTATCTTTCCCTCATTTTGGTGAAGGCAGTTCATGTTTATGGGGTGAACGTGATTTCACCAAGTACAATATGTTTTTTGATCCTGGAACAACATTCCAATCAACCAATCAGATTTGAGGGACATACAGTTCATGTAAAGTTTAAGCTTACAACCAGGGTTAGGTGCTTCTACATCAGTGTTATTCACCTATCATTTCCCTCTGATTTTAGAGATAAGTTATTGATAGGTTTAGGGGTAGGGATAGGGTTAGGATTAAATTTTCGTACAGGAATGTTGTTCCAGGATCAAAAAAAAATGTTGATCCAGGAACAAGTCTTACTTGGCAAAATTACAATGTCTGCTGTTTGCTGCCCTGGTGCTCTAGCACCTGTAAATGTCATTCATATGGCAGTGCTGCCATGGTTTGTATGCGTCTGAGTTCATTAAAAATAAATAGCATGAAAGAAAGACAGAATAAAAAGAACAGAGGCCACAAACCACTAGTCCTTTTTCCTGTAGGAGCCCTGCTGGGCACCATAAGGCCTCTGTTTTGTTTGCTGCCATTTCGTTCTCTGAGATGAGCCCATTAAAAGCTGAGTAAACAGAGAGCAGCCCCCCTGTACTAACAACTCACTTACTAATACACAGATTGTCAAATGGGCAGAATTATGAGCAGGATACTGGCTCAACGCTTCAGTGCAGAGCTGGACTGGTAATTATGGTAAGTGCTACATTAGTGCTCAGTGTCAGCGTTGTGATAGAGTGTGGTGGTTCTGGGTTTCTGTGAGGACAGGAGAGAGCTTTGGTTTCTAAAGGAAAGAGGTCAGTCCTAATGATCCTAATGTTTCCTCCTGCCTGAGACAGCAGTCTAATAGGAGTAGACCACATGCTTCTTATTGATGGGCCGTTCAGTTCAGGACCCTCGTGTACTGTTTTACCTTTTGGGAACTGCATGACACAAATGTCCTCTTACAAAAGGCTCTACAAACATTCCCAGCACTTACAGAGCACTGACAGTTGTCCCGGTTTTATTTTGTTTTAAATGTATTTTGCTTGAATTCTTCTTCTCTTCTTTTCTCTTCTCACTGTTCTCACACTTCTCTTATCAATTTGTTTTATTTCTTTTTGCATCTTCTCTTATCGCCCTTTTTCGTCTCATCCCATCTCTTTGCATATTCTCTTTGCATATTCTCGCCCTTTCTCATCTCATTCCATCCTCTTTGCATATTCTTGTCTCGTCTCTTCTCGTCTCGCTCTTTCTCATCTCATCCCATCTCTTTGCATATTCTCGTCTCGTCTTGTCTCGTCTCTTCTGGTCTCGCTCTTTCTCCTCTTCTCGTCTCGCTCTTTCTCCTCTTCTCGTCTCATCCCATCTCTTTGCATATTCTCATCTTGTCTCGTCTCATTTCTCCTCGTCTCCCCCTTTCTCCTCTCCTCCCCCTTTCTCCTCTCCTCGTCTCACACTTTCTCCTCTTCTCATCACGCCCTTTCTTCTTTTCTCATCTCTTCTCATCTCGCCCTTTCTCATCTCATTCCATCCTCTTTGCATATTCTTGTCTCGTCTCTTCTCGTCTCGCCCTTTCTCCTCTTCTCATCACGCCCTTTCACCTCTTCTCGTTTCGCCCTTTCTCGTCTCATCCCATCTCTTTGCATATTCTCGTCTTGTCTCATTCAAAAGAAAAATGTGTCGATTTTAATTAATTTTTTATCTGGCACTGCAAAATTGGCCATTTGGAAGACAAGAAAAATCAGACTGTTGGTGCAAGGGGCAATAAGCATTGTGCTTATGTTTTTAGGATTTGTAGCTTCTCAATTGAGGGTGGAGTATGCATACTACAAGTTGGTGGAATCTTTGCCTTTGTTTATATCGTCTCGTCTCGTCTCATCCCCTGTCTTGGGGATTTACTGGTTCAGTAGTAAGACAGCATGGATCCTACTGAAAGGGTCTGTAAGTCTCACCAGACCATGAAGGAGTTTGTTTAGCTGAGATTTAGAGCCTCAAATCCTGTGAGTCAACAAATGAATGAGGTAGAAAGTTACTCCAGGGTCTCTGTCTCCCCCTAATGATCCTAATGTTTCCTCCTGCCTGAGACAGCAGTCTAATAGGAGTAGACCACATGCTTCTTATTGATGGGCCGTTCAGTTCAGGACCCTCGTGTACTGTTTTACCTTTTGGGAACTGCATGACACAAATGTCCTCTTACAAAAGGCTCTACAAACATTCCCAGCACTTACAGAGCACTGACAGTTGTCCCGGTTTTATTTTGTTTTAAATGTATTTTGCTTGAATTCTTCTTCTCTTCTTTTCTCTTCTCACTGTTCTCACACTTCTCTTATCAATTTGTTTTATTTCTTTTTGCATCTTCTCTTATCGCCCTTTTTCGTCTCATCCCATCTCTTTGCATATTCTCGTCTCTTCTCGTCTCGCCCTTTCTCCTCTTCTCGTCTCGCCCTTTCTCGTCTCATCCCATCTCTTTGCATATTCTCGTCTCGTCTTGTCTCGTCTCTTCTCGTCTCGCCCCTTCTCGTCTCGTCTCTTCTCGTCTCGCCCCTTCTCGTCTCGCCCTTTCTCCTCTTGCCCTTTCTCCTCTTCTTGCCTCGCCCTTTCTCCTCTTCTCGCCTCGCCCTTTCTCGTCTCATCCCATCTCTTTGCATATTCTCGTCTCGTCTCGTCTCGTCTCGTCTCTTCTGGTCTCGCCCTTTCTCCTCTTCTCGTCTCGCTCTTTCTCGTCTCATCCCATCTCTTTGCATATTCTCGCCTCGCCCTTTCTCCTCTTCTCGTCTCACCCTTTCTCGTCTTCTCGTCTCACCCTTTCTCGTCTCATCCCATCTCTTTGCATATTCTCGTCTCATCCCATCTCTTTGCATATTCTCGTCTTGTCTCGTCTCATCTCTCCTCGTCTCCCCCTTTCTCCTCTCCTCGTCTCACACTTTCTCCTCTTCTCGTCATGCCCTTTCTTCTTTTCTCGTCTCTTCTCATCTTGCCCTTTCTCATCTCATTCCATCCTCTTTGCATATTCTTGTCTCGTCTCTTCTCGTCTCGCTCTTTCTCATCTCATCCCATCTCTTTGCATATTCTCGTCTCGTCTTGTCTCGTCTCTTCTGGTCTCGCTCTTTCTCCTCTTCTCGTCTCGCTCTTTCTCCTCTTCTCGTCTCATCCCATCTCTTTGCATATTCTCATCTTGTCTCGTCTCATTTCTCCTCGTCTCCCCCTTTCTCCTCTCCTCCCCCTTTCTCCTCTCCTCGTCTCACACTTTCTCCTCTTCTCATCACGCCCTTTCTTCTTTTCTCATCTCTTCTCATCTCGCCCTTTCTCATCTCATTCCATCCTCTTTGCATATTCTTGTCTCGTCTCTTCTCGTCTCGCTCTTTCTCATCTCATCCCATCTCTTTGCATATTCTCGTCTCGTCTTGTCTCGTCTCTTCTGGTCTCGCTCTTTCTCCTCTTCTCGTCTCGCTCTTTCTCCTCTTCTCGTCTCATCCCATCTCTTTGCATATTCTCATCTTGTCTCGTCTCATTTCTCCTCGTCTCCCCCTTTCTCCTCTCCTCCCCCTTTCTCCTCTCCTCGTCTCACACTTTCTCCTCTTCTCATCACGCCCTTTCTTCTTTTCTCATCTCTTCTCATCTCGCCCTTTCTCATCTCATTCCATCCTCTTTGCATATTCTTGTCTCGTCTCTTCTCGTCTCGCCCTTTCTCCTCTTCTCATCACGCCCTTTCACCTCTTCTCGTTTCGCCCTTTCTCGTCTCATCCCATCTCTTTGCATATTCTCGTCTTGTCTCATTCAAAAGAAAAATGTGTCGATTTTAATTAATTTTTTATCTGGCACTGCAAAATTGGCCATTTGGAAGACAAGAAAAATCAGACTGTTGGTGCAAGGGGCAATAAGCATTGTGCTTATGTTTTTAGGATTTGTAGCTTCTCAATTGAGGGTGGAGTATGCATACTACAAGTTGGTGGAATCTTTGCCTTTGTTTATATCGTCTCGTCTCGTCTCATCCCCTGTCTTGGGGATTTACTGGTTCAGTAGTAAGACAGCATGGATCCTACTGAAAGGGTCTGTAAGTCTCACCAGACCATGAAGGAGTTTGTTTAGCTGAGATTTAGAGCCTCAAATCCTGTGAGTCAACAAATGAATGAGGTAGAAAGTTACTCCAGGGTCTCTGTCTCCCCCTCACAGTATTCCCTTGAAACAGAAGGAGCACAGAGGAGCACAGAGGAGCATTACATCATCACTGAGAAACACTGACTTATATAGAAGGGAAACATTTGCCAACCGTGTGCCTTTATTCCTTAAGTGCAAAAACATGTGTTGGATTTATAGCTGTTCCCAGTGAGAAAATAACACAAATGAACTTCCAAATGTGATTATTTCACAACTTCAGTAAACACCAAATAACCATTTTCCAAGTATTTAGCTGTTCCTGCCAAACTACAGTGTAATAGTAGTGTGTTTGGCCTGCTGTTTAAGTGTTGTTTTATCTGTCAACGTTTTCTTATCATTGTCTTGCACAATGGCGTCATTGTTCATTTCTTGAGATGACCTCAAAGCAGAGAGCCTAACAGAGCCTAACTGTGAAAAACTCAGCCACATTTTCTGACATGCATAACGAATCCAGGACTTTGGTCCAAACAGATAAGGAAGACAGCAAACAAACAGGAATGCTTACAACTTTATTGTGATTTATATAGTCAAAACTGCACACTGTGATCAGACACCTGTGCAATAACCCGGTTTATGATAAAGAAATGTTAACTGTGCCACGTTATCGCACCTCCTCGAGAACAAAGACATTCGTTTCCTTTCATGGGTCCTGAACAGGCCATGTTAGGTCTTTATTAGTGGAGCCAGGGCTGTTTATGGCTCCTCATAAAACCATGGAAATTAAAGTGTGTATGTGATAGATTTTACACTGTGTACTGTGTATCTCCTGCTGTTTTATACGTTCTTTTAGCAAATGTAGTTTATCTTTGAAAAATCCAGCAGATATTTTCATGTCTCCACCATATATTACCGGAGATTTTGTTGTTGTTGTTGTTGTTGTTCAAGAGTTCCAGTTATGTCTCATTATGGTATCGACATTGTTTCAGCTGTTTCTCTTAAAATTCTTACTCTTAAAAAAAATAGGAAAAATGAAACTGAAACAAATAATATTGACATAGCTAATATTGTTGACACACAGTAAAAACATTTAATAAAATAATAAAACAAAACAAAACAAATAAATAAATAAATCAAATAGACAAAGATCAGAAAGAAAACTATTACAACACTTCAAATGTCTTTTAAGTGTAATAAAAGAAACTTCTGAAATGATGATGGCCCTGATCTGTGGAGCACGATATTTTTCCAAGATATTTAGAGGAAAAATATGGTTCAATGTTGTTTTGGACCCGACTGGCTTTCATTAAATGAACAATAATAAATTAATACAAAGTTAATAAAGTCATAACATCAATGAGGACAGAATTTTCATTTCTAGGTGAATTATCCCTTGCATAAATCAGCTTGAACAGAAGTCCTGACAACTCTTCAGTGGTCTGATCATATGAACAGTTACTGCATTATGCTTGTGAGGTTGTTCCTGGGGGCTTAGTTCCTCATCAAAGGGTCTATTTGATCAGAGCTGTGGTCACAAGATTCGCCACAGCCTCTGCAGCTGAAGGAATGCATTTCTGCAGGGGGGTCTCCCCTGGGATGCCTATCATCTGTGAGGGGCAGGCATGCCACATGCGCTGCTCACGGACAAACAAACACACATAAGCCCTCCTCTCCTTTGCCCCGTGATTTGTGAAGAGTCAAGAGTCTGTGACCTGGTGAGGGTCAGGGGCGGTCTCTACATAAACAGTAGCTGAGCGGCATGCTGCCCTTTTATTGGGCCCTCATGATCGCTTAGTCAATAGGAAAGACAAATCTCTGCAATATTTCAATTGTTTTCCCTAAGATTAAAAAGACTTTTGCTTAAAAAAGTGACAATCCTGTCATCATTTACTCACCCTCATGTCATTCCAAACCTGTATGACTGAATTTCTTCTGTTGAACACAAAAGAAGATATTGAATATCTGGTTGTGTGAATTCAATACAATGATAGTACATAGTGACTAACTATAATGCTTAATAAAGCACCTAAGATTGTCAGCAACAAAGTATATGCAGCTTGCTGTTCAAGTTCTTTGATGGGTTTTGGTGGGAAACAACCAAATATTTAAGCAATTTTTATAGTAAAATCACAACGGATGACATTTCTCTCCTGTGCACCATGCAGTGCTTCATACTCCAGTCCTGTAGGTGGCAGAAGTGTTCACCTGCTTTTTCTGTTGTTTTAATGGCAGTTGACAAGCCAACCTAAAAAGACATGGCTGGGTCCGAAATCGCATACTCTCTTGAGTAGGTACTGGTTTCGAATAAGTAATTATTTCATGACCGCTAAAAAGTATGTTCTATATAGTATGTATGTGTGTAGTATGAATATAAACTGGATGTACTTTATTCACCATGTTGCATTTGATTTTGGACGCAGCCATAAGCTGTATCTGAAATCATGCCCTATACCCTTATATAGTGCAAAGTCATTTGGTGTCCAAAACCATAGTGAACATTATCAAGTGCACTCATTAAACCCTATAATGCACCATAGTAATGAGAGTACGTCTGATGTACACTCAATGTACTCGAACACTCGAATACCCATGTACTGTGAGCATCACGCCAAATTAATTCCCAGGTCTCGCCAGAAGATTGCGTCAGCAGCACTTCTGCTGCACTCAGTGTCTGAATGTTAAACCATTTTAATTTACTCCTTTAGGTGGAGGTTATTAGTAAATAATATAATAGTGGATGAGGGTATAGGGGGCAATTTTGTATACAGCCAAGTAAACTTTTGAGTAAAAAGATCTAAAATAATGTTTCTCTAGTCTAGAGTTAAGGTGTGGTCACATTTACCATTGCTCGGCAAAATTTTGCAAGTGAAGTCCAGTCATTCCAATAGGAATCCGTGCGATTGGGAGTTTGGCGTGAGGGCCACACAGTTCATCACACAGTCATACAAATTTACCAGGTTGACAAATAGAAAGCTACTTGGTTTGACACTGACATCATGTGTGAGCAGTGCTTCATACATCTCTACGTTATTGACAATAGACATTTTTTTGCAAAATTTCTGCTAATCTGACCACACCTTTAGAGTTGCTAATTTAAAGTCAAACATTTCAATATGAACTCAAATTTTTCAAAAAATAAATAAATAAATAAAAATAAAGAAATATTTGAACTATGCTATCTGCATTCATTTTATAGCTCTGTCATTTTACTTCGTCAACATGGTCTCATTTGCATCTGTTTTTATTTCTGCTACAGATTTTTAGGAGAAACATCTGAGACAAAGTTGATAAATGAAACATATCTGATAACTCAACTTAGTCAGGTGAACTATAAAGGAGCAACCTTTAAGCAATAAAATTCAGCTCTGCTGCCCTTTCACTCTGCGTGTCATGAGAGGTTAAAGGACTGTCATCCTCAAAGGATCCCCAACCTTTACCCCATAGTGAGACACAAACAGAGCTGAGGAGCAGGAGGCCCGTCGGCCAGTCAGATCGCTCGATGCATGCCCCTTTTTTTCTGTAGGCACATGTGATCCTGCTTTTGAAGGTACCGGCAGAGGCAGGAGAGCTGTTGCCATGGCTATGAACAAGCCGCTGTCTGTTAGGGTTGGGCAGCTGATGGATTTTGCATAGTCATGTTCAGACAGCAGCTGGGGCTAGTAGAGCTAATATGGCTCCCATCTGGACTTAGTTACCCTATTGTATTGATGCATCTGTCCATCTGTTGTACATGTATATGCGTGTGAACGCATACTTGTTTGAATCTGTGCTTTTTGTGAAAAACAGACCCACATGAATGTGTTTTAAATCAGAATTTGAGTCATAATGTTGCTTTGGGAAAGGTTATACTTATAAATAGATTCATAAGCTGTCGACTGTGGCATCAGAATGGACTTGGGTGGGAAACAACTGGTGTAATGTGATGTTACTAAAAATGTTTTCACATATTTGTATTGTTTTGTGAATTTTGGTAACTGCAATAAGGTTTCATTTACTAACAGTAGTTAACTACATTAGTTAACATGAATTAACAATGAAAAATACAATGACAAAAGCATTTATTAATCTTAGTTAATGTTATTTTTAACATTTACTAATACATTATAAAAAATCAAAAGTTGCATCTGTTAATATTATTTAATGGTTACATTATTTACAGCTAACATGAACAGTTGTATTTTTATTAACTAACATTAACAAAGATTCATAAATATTTTAACAAATGTACTGCTCAATGTTAGTTAAAGGTACATTATGTAACTTTTTTGTTGTTCAAAATTAACAGCATTTAAATAATGAGTCAATACAACATCCTTCTTCCAAAACTTGCTTTTTTCTTATTTTGATTCACTATAGTAAGATCTATATAGTTTAGACCTGTCAGGATGGTTTTTATGGGAAATTGCATACATGCGTCACTCGCCTGTGCGTGTCTCGTCATATCCATATAGAGAAAAGTTTATCCGGCTACTTTGAGGAATCTCTCTCTACGAGTTACAACCCATGTAAATACTGCAAAAAAATTAATTGCACATGTGTAACCTGCGCATACAAAGCACTGTACGCTGACCCTCGTGTACGCGTAAAAAGTGAAGTATACTTTGGCCTTAAATCTCAAACCTCCAGGGAATCACTTGTTTTAAACAAATGCTGAACAGAGGAGAGTCTGCAGGCAAAAAGAGAATGCAACAGAGCTCGTAATAAAACAAGAATCAACATTGGCATGGCTTTTCAGAGATGGCGTGGAGATTGCATTTTTATTACTCAACAGGTAAGGTATTTCATTGAACAGATAAATTGCATAGTTTTATTTTTAAAATTTACATTGTGTACCTTTAAGGCATTAACTAACATTGACTAATGGGACCTTACTGTAATGTTTTTCTATACATTCAGGTCAATAAATTCAGGTGGCTAAATTAATGCAAGACGTGCAAAATGAGCCAGAGCCAAACACTATTTCCATGTCTGTCCTTCTACACATGGAAAATCATAGGATCCTATCATTCATATAGCTCATTCCAACACAAGTGGGATGATTCATGATGCTTTGACTGTCACAAAGAAGGGTCCACAAGAGCGGCCTGTTGTGTGACCTCTGCTGGGCTAAGGTGAAGAAAATGCTCCATTAGTCTGTCCTGCTTGTCATGCTGTAGTCTGGTCCCATCTGCTCCATATGGCACATGTTCACAAGGCTCTGAGAGAGTTGCATCGCACAGCATCATTATGTAAATGGAGAGGCTGAGATTGGTGGGGGCTTTGCACACAATGCCGAAACTTCAGCCTCATCTCATTGTTATGCACACAGGACGAAGCATAATGACGCAGTGAATAATAGAGGCCTTTTAAAAATGGAGATGGTTGATGCATGTTTGTCTTTTTTT